>VWPU01010376.1:0-69191 GCA_013398955.1 Callaeas wilsoni
TGTGCTGTGCAGGGCGGGAGATGGGCATCTTCTCTGTGCTGCGCAGGGCAGGCTTGGGGCATTTCCCTTCTGCTGTGCAGGGCAGGAGTTGGGCATTTCCCTTGTGCTGTGCAGGGCGGGAGTTGGGCATCTTCCCTGTGCTGTGCAGGGCAGCATGTGGGCATTTTCCCTGTGCTGTGCAAGGCAGGAGATGCGCATTTCCCTTGTGCTCTGCAGGGCAGGATGTGAGCATTTTCCCTGTGCTGTGCAAGGCAGGAGATGCGCATTTCCCTTGTGCTCTGCAGGGCAGGATGTGAGCATTTTCCCTGTGCTGTGCAAGGCAGGAGATGCGCATTTCCCTTGTGCTCTGCAGGGCAGGATTTGGGCATTTTCCCTGTGCTGTGCGGGGCAGGATCTGGGCATTTCCTTTGTGCTCTGCAGGGCGGGCTTTGGGCATTTCCTTTGTGCTGTGCAGGGCAGGAGTTGGGCATTTCCCTTGTGCTGTGCAGGGCGGGATTCGGGCATTTCCCTTCTGCTGTGCAGGGCAGGAGTTGGGCATTTCCCTTGTGCTGTGCAGGGCAGCATCTGGGCACTTTCCCTGTGCTGTGCAGGGCAGGAGATGGGCATCTTCCCACCACTCCTGCAAAAGGAGTGTGAGTCTCCTTGTTCCAAGGGAGGAAATCACAGCGAGGGTGTGACTGTACCGAAATCACTTCACAGTCTGTGGCACGGAGGTCACACTGGTGGCTGTCACTGCCTCAGGGCTTCCCAGCCTCACTGCCGTGCAGGATACAGGATAAACCCACCAGCCAGGCATCAGACTTTGTCCCTCCTGGACACGATGGTATTCCTGTCCTTCCTAGGGGGTTGGACCACCTTGCATATAGGATTGAGTCTAACTACAGTGACCGATCCTTTAATGCATTCAGTGGGTGTAAATACCCTAAAGCCTTTGCACTTAGTGCTTCCCAGTTTCTAATTTCCAGTTCCTGCAGGTCTCACAGATGTAACTAGCTCATTTTGGTCAAGGTGGATAATTTTTCTGGGTCCCTATACGGTCAGTGTCCCAGCATCAGTGGGATTGTGGTCTGGGTAAGGACTGACCTGAAAGGAGATGCAGTTACGGTGCAGGAAACCTGTGCCCGTCCCTGGGACCCATCCTGCCTCCAGGCTGGCTGCTTGGACCACCACAAATGGTGGGTTTAAAAAGAGGCTTTTTAAAAAGAGCCAAAAAAGAAGCTTTAATTAGTGGTAACCAGAGGAGAAACGCCTCTTCAGGATGGCTCCTTGATTGCCAGAAGCCCTCTCCCACTGCTCTGTGAGGAATCCTGCCGTCCTCATCCTCAACTGGCAATTGCAGGGGTCTCATTAGCACGTGCTAATAGCTGGCAAGTGCTGGAATTAGACTCCCTTGCACGGAGCGTACAGACAAGATGCAAATGGACTTTGTGGGGCCCTTGGGACAGCTCAATGTTTTTACATTGCCTTTTGTTCCAAATTGGCTTCCGAAGTAGAAACCTCCATTGATTTATCCTCCCAGACTCCAACATCCAAGCAAGCTCTTTTTAAAGTGACACCCAAAATGTTCTATTTTGATCTTTCACCTGATGCTAAAGGGTTTCCTTCGCCTTTGGAAGCCCTGGGTGTCAAGGCCCCGGCTGCAGCCAGCAGTGGGATGCTCACCCCATGAAGCTGATTTGTAGCATGTTTCATGAGGTGGTGTCCAACAGGCTTAAACATTATTGCTGCCATGCTGCAAAACCAAAACAGGGGTGAAAATTAGCTTTATGTCAGGAAAATGCCTTTTGAGAGCATTAATGGCAGGAGTAAACAGCATGTGGGTTTTTTTCCCCAGCTTGCAGAATCCAACTTTTTATGGGACCGAGATTTGTTTTAATTTTATTCACGTGTTAGAGGAACAATGCCAGCTTTAAAACTGACACATGTACATTTCCTTACCTCAAGTGTGCTTTAACCACAGCATAGTAAGGTAAAAACAGCTTAACAATCCAGGCTACCTGTCTGAACTTGGATAAAATTCATATAAGAAGATGATTCATAGTGTTTATAGCTGTTTTCACTTTCAGGTCACAGTTGGGTAATATAGATAGCAGCAGCACTGAAGAAAAGCTTGCACTGAAAAACTTGCTGCTTTTCTTAGTAGGAAAAGCATTTCACTCAAGTGTGGACCCTGCAAATGCTTACTTTCTACTTTGATCAATAATTAGGGCGCAGTAGAAGTTGCTGATGTTCTATAATTCACTCAATGCTTCATCCCATATGGGTTCTGACAGGTCAAAAGCTGAAACAGATTAAATGAGGTTCAGGCATTTCCACTGGAAATAAAATAGCTCTGTCCTGATTCATGTTTTGAGAACACTGCCAGCATTTGACAGATACTTAAATAAGGACACCTATATTGGTGTTGTTTTAAATGTATTTGGGGTATTTCAGGTTTTCAGGCCTAGATTGGATCCTCCTGATTCTTTAATATGAATATTAAATATTACAATGACTTTTAGTAGGTGTATCCTGGGGCTGAGCGAGACTCTCTGCAGAGTGAGCTAAATTGAAGGTGCTGTTCTGAAAAGATACGGCAGATATTTGCTGAATTTGGGCCACAGATGGAGATGGTGCAGCATCCCAGCATCGTGCCAGATGTTGTGTGTCCTCCTTTTGGGAGCAGCTTCCTACCTCTCTGGTTTAAACCCTTATTTAGATTTTGCTCAGGTGAAACTCCCCGTGTTCTCCAGGAGTTCAAGCTGTCTTTGTCTCTTCGACAGGTAGCTCTGGAGGTTTGTTTTTCTCTGATTGCCCAAAACACCTGCTAGACCACTGCAGTCATTAAGATGAAAATTAGGTGTATTTAGATAGGTTTTCTCACATGTGATGTTTCTTTATGTTGCTGTTCCAACCATATGAGCAGATGCCTACTGCCAGCCCCTCTGGATATATACACCACTGCTTGAAAATGAAGAGAAAACGTTAAAGATGGGGTTTTTTTCCGTCATGCTCACATTGTTGCTATTTTCTAACAGATTGGTGCAGAGGAACTCATTAGGAATTGTATTAGTGGGGTAGTTCAAAGAACCCCCAGTCTGTCCTGACTCTGCCCACACATAAGGCTGATGGATCAAGGTTAGGAGGTCATTTTGTTTAGGCTTTAACTAACTTGTGAGAAGAAAAACTTATAGAGGGACATTAAAGCAACATTTAAAGCAGCTGAAATTTAAACTGCAGAGAATTAATGACAGTGAGCAGAGAGGACAGTGATTGTCTGCAATTACTGTGTGAAACAGAGGAATGCCCTGGCAGATGAGAACAGAGGGAGTTATTTCCATGGGTGATGAGTCATTAAATCCTCTTACTAAAATGTTTTTCACATCAAGGTCCCCATGACTCGATGTCTCCATAGACAAACTCGTGGGAGTAGCTGTCAGGTGGCTCCTGTGGCACAGGTACCTGCAGAGCCACAGATCCCAGGTGTTTCTGTCCCCGCTTTAGTGAGAACAGAACACATCAAACCCTTGTTCCACAGCCAGAATGAATCCACAGCAATCGTATCCATGCACCGTTTAGCCTCTGCAGCCGGATTCTCCTCTCTGCTGGCGCACCTGGGTGAAGAGTGCAGCAATGTCCAAAAGGGTCAGGAAGTCTTTCTGAGAGCTTCTGCTGGGTGCTGGGGACTCACCCAGTGCAGAGCTGCTCCTGGGCCCAGCTCCACAGGCACAGCTGTGGCTTGCAGCTCTTCCCAGAAGACAGAGCCGTGTCCAAAATCATCCTTCCTTCTAAGAAAGACTTTTTTTCAAAGCTGTGCTGGCACCTATATTTCATAGCTGCCTGTTCTACATCAGATCAAGAGCTACCTCTGTCTTCTCTCTTCTACAAGCAGCTTTTCAGGTCTTTGTTAAGTCCTCCTGGAAGTTTACTAATAACTTGCCAGGCTTTGGGCTGGCTGGTTGTAAAGGTTTTGTAAAACATGTTGGCAGCTATTTCAGTCCTGGTTCAGCTGAGATCCTGGAAGTTAAACGTGGTCACCAGGAACATTTATATGTTTCTAAGCCTGCACATTTGGATTCTTTCCACTTGTGATTTATGGAACAATTTAGAAATTTGGGATAAAGTTTTGTATTTGTGCTTCCCTCTTGCCTGTGAAAACTGAAACTTCATCTTAACTTTGCTGTTTATTCATCTCCACAAATAATCATCACCAATCTGGAGGACAAATGTCATACCATTCATCTTGGTTAGTGAAACATTTTCGTTTTCTACTTTGTCATCCAATTAAAGTTGCAGGCTGTAGCCTGCCTGTAAACACCCTAGAACAGAGCTGACATTCATATGCAATGTCATCTAGCATATTTTCTATTTTTACCCCATATTTAATTCTTGGTTTCTTTACAAATTGAATTTTAATTCATCATTGGAGCCTTTCTAACGGTCTGCTTGGAAGCACAGAGCAGGATTTCCAGGTATCCATTGGGAGAGCAGCTTTGTCTTCAGCCTGTTCCCACAGCAGCACACAAACTGGCTCCAGTGCTGCTGGCCCAAGCCTTTGTGGAGCAGTGTAGGTTTTATTCTTGTTCTTCTGGAGGATGGTCCCTTTCCCCCAGCACTCACCAGGCTGTGGCCAGGGGCGTGTTGGTCACCACCCTGACAGGTAGAAGTGACCCTTCTGATGGGTGGCCCCTGGAACCTGGCTCCTCATGCTGAGGTAGAGTGTCCTCGTGAGCAGAGGGATAAATGTACCACTTCAAGCTCTTCTGGGAAGGTCTAGATCTGAATTTTAGCTTCTCTGTTCACCTCCCTTATTCAGCAGTGGTTTCCTACCTGCTGTGACTGCAGTATAAAAATGATAAGTGAAAGATTACTTCTTTATTTTACCAAACTTTCTGCTTCCTCCTGCACCTCTCACTCTTCTGACCCCCAAACCAGTATTTAGCAGCATTTTAAATTCCACAGACATTCTGCAGCTTCCCTTCAGTGACATGGGAGCTGCTGACCGCTGAATTACAGGGTGATGGCGACGCTTTGGTGTGGCTGGGTAATTACAGGCTGTTTGTGGTTTAACATGGCAGGGTTATCCCTCTCCCCTGGACACAGCACAGGTTACCTTTGGCATCTCCTGAAGTTAATTGCATGCTCATCCACAGCAGATTTTGAATACTCTGTTGTTATGTGTTTGGACTCTTGATGCCAACCAAATTCATTTTATTGCTGCAGGACTGGAGAAGGTAAATAGCTGTGGAGTTTGTGGAACATTTACAGACTTTCTCTTTCTTGGAGATCCCACAAGCACAGTGTCCTCTGTCCCCATCGTGACCCCCTGTCTTGCATCGCTCCCTGTACGCCCTGGGAAAAACCTGAATCAGAGTCCTGCAAGTGCTACTCTTGTCAATACAATTGATTAGCAACAAAATTATCATCAATTTATTATCTTGCTAGTCCTCAGATGTCAGTTCTCCACTTTGTTTCTTGCCTTGGAGCATGCTCTGTGTCCCAGAGAGCATATTTTGAGGGAATAATGTGCAGTAACT
Organism: Callaeas wilsoni; assembly: GCA_013398955.1. Taxonomy (NCBI): domain Eukaryota; kingdom Metazoa; phylum Chordata; class Aves; order Passeriformes; family Callaeidae; genus Callaeas; species Callaeas wilsoni. The sequence continues at coordinate 5,517 of VWPU01010376.1, forward strand.
AAACATCTTATTGACGTTCTTGGGCAATCTGAAGACCAAGTGAGTACAGCCACAGTTTTCACAGCTGTTTGCTGAGGCTTTTATCCTTTTTAATCATCCTATAAATCTACAGTTCAGTGAGAGTCATCTTGCTTGAGGTGTTACTCCTACGGGAATACTTTATATTAAATGTTTCTGTCTGTTCATCTTTTAAAATAACTACAATATATCATAGTCACAAAGTCACAGCAGATGAAGTAAATGCACGACTTTGTCTTTTGTCTGATGCTGAGAAACAGCATTTTCAGAAAGCTTCAGGAGGCACATTTGGAATGAGATTTTCCAAAAAAACTCGTGTCCCCAGTTCAGGTAGCTTGGAGAGTCTCACAGCAGGTCAGGGTGCTCTGCTGTCACCCCTTGCCCTGACCAGGGAGGATATGTGGAGTGCAGACAGAAGGATGATGATGATGATGATGATGAAGGTTATGAGAAAAATGCTGTGCCCATTTCCTCAGCCTGCAGCTGCCATCTCAGGCCTCTCACTCTAGTTTATTTGCGTGGTAGCCTCTGGATGAATTGCTTCCAGTGGAGCTTGTCCTGTGGGAGCTGGGGAGCACTGCTGCACTCTGCAGCACTGCTGGCATCTCTCGGTTTGTCTCTCCTGGTGGGATTCATCCATTTCCCTTCAGCCATCCCAAAGGCTCCCTCTGCCATGAGCCTGGGGTGAAAAACATCTCCCCACTGCAGCCACCTCCATCAGCCTGGGATGAATCCCCGTCTGGAGGAGCCAGAGGACCTCCCTGGAGCTCCTGCCTCCCAGCAGGCAAGTCTGCCAGACTGGTGGTCTGACTGGGAAGGTGAATGGGGCACAGGTGAACTCTTCCAGGACACTGGAGGTGCCTACAAGGAAAGGCTTAGAGAGCTGGGATTGTTCAGCCTGGAGAAGAGAAGCTTTGGGGTGACCTAATTGCATCTTCCAGTACCCGAAGGGAGACGACAAGAAAGATGGAGAGATTTAGAAGGGCCTGGAGTGACAGGACAAGGGGGAATGGCTTCAAACCGACAGAGAGCAGGTTTAGATTGGATATTAGCAAGGAATTCTTCCCTGTGATGGTAATGAGTCACTGGCACAGGTTTCCCAGCCAGCTGGCTGTATCTGCTCCCTGAGGCTGGGGAGCCAAAAGAAACAGCAGTTCTGACATGAGAGGGACAGTGGGGAGGCTCAAGCTCCTCAGGTCCTGCCCGCCACCTCTGTTCGCACAGGCACTTCTGAGTTTGCAAAGTGAAAATGTTTTGAATTGCATCCATTTGTAGCTGCAGATGTTGCAGCAAATCCTGGAACAGGGAGAAATGTGTGTATGCAGATGGACCAAGAGCTTATTAGATTTATAGATGGAATTTGAGGTATCTCTACACGCATTTGTCAGTGTCAGGGGAAACAGGTGTGTGCAGTGGTAGGAAGACTGAGGAATAGGTCAGGGCTGGATGTGATAACCAAGTGGTTTAGGATGAATATATTCTGTCCAGTTCTCTGCTGCCCACCACATTATGCCCATGTCACTGCCACGTGTACAAAATGACTGTGAAATGCACTGTAGAGTTTGCCATTCCTTTTATGCAATGCGAGATGTGGAGAAGAGAGCAGCCAGGTTTCGTGGCCTTTAAATTACACAAAATCTTGAAGAATCCCAACTTCCCCCCACAAAAGCCCCTCCAAACACCAGCATTGGTCTGAAGAGAAGAACCTGCTTTAGAACACGTGTTTACATGTTCCGTAATGATTAGTGCTAATTCCCCCCCGCCTAAATTTTGAACAGCACCGCAAAAGAAAGCCAATATTTTTGTGCAGCAAAAAGCAGTTCCTATGGAAAATATAGTAAATAAATCTGGACATCTCCAAGCTGCAAATAATCTTGTGTGTATGGTGATTGGGAGCAGCAGAGCTCACTTTTATGTGTGGTGGTAAGTATGGAGAACTTTCATGTTTATGTAAGGAAAACTGTCTTTAGGTGTGGTCTGTATCAGGAAAATTACTAAAACTCAGGATACCTGGTTTTCACTGTTGATTCATTGGATAACCTCCTGTGCTTAGCACTGTCTCTGCAAGATGAACTGCAATCTTACTTGTGCTGAATATGAATCTGAAAGCACATGCTCCAACGTGGGCTTTTTGCAGCACACTAAAACCATGCAGAACCACGGCAGGGGCGCAATTTGGAAGGCCACGGGCTTGAGGGAAGCTTACACAGTGCAATTTGCACTTTTAGATCCATTGCCTTGCCCGGGCACCTCATCCCTCGCAGCATCCGCGGTTTGCGGCAGCTCCAGGCTGCCCAGGGCAGGGCTGGCAGGGCTGGGGACGGAGGGGCTGTGCTGCCAGGGCTGCTGTGCCCCTGGGCCAGGTGTGAGGGTGTGGGCTGGCAAGCCCCAGGCCCCAGCAGGAGCCCTGACACCCCTGTGCCCAGCGCTCCTCTCTGGAGCACGGCCCCCGGGCACATTGGGGCGTGGGAGACCAGCCAGGGCAGATTTGCCCTGTGGAAAGGGAATGAATGGTTTTTACCAGGCTCATGCAGTCTCTATGTGTTTTGACCTGTCAGGAGTTGTTTCAGAGCAAGTGTACCTTTCCTATTTTTTTTTTTTTTCCCCCTGCCTAAACAGTGAATTCCATATCAGGTACTAACAAACATGGCTCATCTCAAAAGAATTCATAATTAACTGAAAGAATTCATAATTAACTTCCACTGCAATTTGTTTGGTTCTTTCTTTGCATAACATGTGAGTCGTGGTGGGGGTTTGAAATGCTCTGAAGCGTACAGTGTCTCTGTGTGAGTGCTGCTGAGCCTACCAAAAGCTAACCTGCTGTAACTGCACAGTGTGTGTGTTTGTATTTTAGAGTTCTCTGACAGACCTGTTTTTCTTTTTCTCTTTCTCTTCCTTGTCTTCTTTCTGCATTGGCAGAGCATCTTGGATTTGAATTAAAGGGTATGGAACAACCATTCATTTATTAATCAGAAGCCATTAAGAGCTTCCCACATTATATTTATGGCTTTAATGGGATGATTAAAAAATCAGCTGTTCTGTTCTCTTCCCTGGCACCAAGATAGATGTTTGGATTGAAAAAAAAAAAACCCAAAACAACAACCAAAACCAAAACAAAGCAAATCACAAATTCTAAATGTAAACCTATAAAAATGCACGTGTATTTTTAGCAGCACTTTTTTCTTTGTTCCAGGCAGCAGCGTGGTGTGCGTGGCATGACTGGGATGTTACAATTGCCATACGTCTCCATTCAACATGCTTTTGTGTATTTGACTGAAAAGCTGGAGTCTGTGTCCATCCAAAAGGTTGCCAGCAGGCACCTCTTGGGAATGGGCAGGCATTCCAGGAAGACAAGTTTTAGAAATATCAGGGCCTTTATAGAAATTGCCATCCCAGGCACACTAACCGCCACTGGATCCTAGAAAGGGTCAGGATAAGCTTTGCCGTTCCTCCTCCTGAAATTTAGCAGCTCGTTTTAGTTCTTGAGCATGGTGAAATTGTTCCAAGAAGGATGGCACGAGACAGGTTAGTCTAGAAAACTATCCCAGGGAAGCCAGTAGTTGCCCATGAGAGTGAAGGGTGTAATGCTGAGCATCCCAGTGGCAAGCTTGGGAAAACACTGCAGGAAGTGAAATGCTTTTAAAAATATCCCCTTCGGGCATTTACCTTCTCCTGGCCAGTTGCTCATAATCATATTATTTTCTTTCCATTCTCCTCAGTCTGGTTTTAGATATATATATCAAGTTATCCCTTGAATAAGCAGGTGGGAAATAAAATCCTTGAGGCAAGGTTTCCCTGGAGCGTATAAGCCAAGAGCAGGGAGGGCTGGTGAGGTGGGAGCAGTGAGATTGGGCAGCCTGGGGTAGTGGAAGGTGCTCCTGCCCATGGCAGGGGAGTTGGAACAAGGTGAGCTTTAAGGTCCCTTCTAACCCACACCGTTCTAGGATTCTGTGATGATTCAGTGATTGATCACTTAAAAGCATTGACCCGGCAGTGTCAGCCAGAGCAGATCATCACACGTAGAGGCTTTAATTCCTTTTGCTAGAGGTATGGGGACACCAGTCTTTCAGCTGTGGATCCTAAATTGCCTTCTGAGATCCCTGAGGTGGAGGGACATTCTCTAACTGAAGCTGGAGAAGTCTATCTCCTCTAGTTTTTGCATGCCTGGTCCCCCAGGACTGGTGTGCATCCCCCAGCAGTCCTTTCCTGATGCAGAAAATGTGTGAATTTCATAGTCAGGGCGTTTCAGAGAAAGTGGTGCTGCTAATGCTAATACACTTAAACAAACTTTAAAATTGAGGATTTTTGACATCCCTTTTTCGTTGACCTTTTGTCCTTTTCCTCATCCATTCTCAATGTCATCACAGAACCGCACACATCCTGTTCCCAGTCTGCAGTCGTCTCTCCTCTGTCATTCGTCTGTCACTGTCACGCGTTGCTGTGACACCATGGCCGGACTGTGACTCTGTCGGCATTGTGTGGCACCACATGGTTTGTTCACAGTGCTTGCTGCTGTAAAGTGACGATGCTGCTGATGAAGACGTGGTGTTTGTAGAGCTTAGAGACACAAACGGGCGAGTCGTGCTCTGGGATCTTCCCTGCTCAAACACAAAGTTGCAGTGTGCGCCCTCTTGTTTCCCTTCTGGTGTTGTTGAGATGGTTTTGTGCAACGTGAAGATACCGTTATTGAGCATCAACTTTAATGAGATGTTGGGAGCCAAGCTGAATTACTATCAGCTGATCATTCGATTTTTAGTTTGCAGCAGTGATGCACAGCCTCACACTTCACTGCTTCACGTGGCAGAGCTGTCAGCTTGAGACAGAGAGGCCAAATCTGCATTTCTGATGAACTGAAACATTCCCCGTGCAATTCAGGTGAAGGTTCAGGGCGCCAGAGTCAGGGTCCCATACTGACATGATCATTGAAACAGAGGCTGGAATTTGAGCCTTGGCCAAAGAATTTTGTCCTGTTATAGGTAAAAAAACCCAACCAACCAACAACAACAAAAACCAAACAAAAAAACCCCCATGGTTTTAATGTCTTTGCTCTTTCTTCCTCCTCCATGATTCAAAGGGAATGATTTATGCTTAGGGAAAAAAGTCTTTGTAGCAAAAAAAAACATTGCTGGTGAAGAATCTTTGGAAAAATTGGCTTGATGGATGAGTTGGTGCTGAAAACTGACCTCCCTCCCAGCTTCTTTTTTTTTTTTTCTTTTTTTCTGTTAATTTTTGCTGGGTACTAGCAAAATTCTTGCCCAGTGCCATCCATAACCAGGATGTGATCCCAGCTGCTTTTCCTAATTTGTATAAAATCTCTGAAACTCCTGTTTGAAGGAGAGAGCTGTACAGCTGGAATCCAGGTCCCAAAGATGTGCAAGAGCAAGAAAATGTGTCTGCCATGGTTGCTGATGCCTGGAATAGGGCACCCATACAAAAGAAATGTCAATGAAGGAGGAGTTTCACCCCAGAGTGGGTTCTTCCCCCATTCCAGCTCTATCTGGTTCCTTGTAGGAAAAAAAAACAACAACAAACCCACAAGAAAGCTTTATTTATTGTATTTTGCATCTTTATGCCAGGGTTGTCTTTCTTGCCAGCCCTTGTTCACCAAACCTTTCTCCATTCTCGTTTTGAGAGTTAGAAAGAGGTAACCATTTTTCCTAGCACCGTTTTTTTTTTCTCCAAAAATGCTTTTTCCAACCTAGAATGGCAAGCTTAAATTGTTCTAAATATCCAGTTGTCTGGAATGTTTCATTGCTTCCCCCTCACTTTTTTTCCCTAAAGTCTAGCCCCAGGGGTTTCTGGGACCAGACCTGTTTCTCTTCTGGTTTTGTATTTGAGTGTTTGGTGGCACAGGGGGTATCACATGCTCTGTTCAAGGTATTTTGAGTGGTGTGGTGAAACACACTGAACACATCAACCATGGCATGACTTCTATTGCCTAGATGTAAAAAACAAAAAATTCAATGAATATTAAAGAAGGCACAAACTTCAATAAATTTAACGCTAACACAGTGTGAGGGCATGAGGACATTGTTCATAGCTGCTGAAATGAAACACTCATGGCAGCTCTGCACGGAATCCTTCTCTCAGTTATCCAGCTGGAGAACCAAATTGCCTCTGCTGCTCTCGGTGGAGGCTGCTGGATGTCACATCTGCTCTGGTGTAGCCACGGAGGAAGAGGCTTCCTTGCCATGGTATTGCTGACTAGGTGCAGTGCAGTTACACTCCAAGCATTTCCTGGGAGCTTTGGTTGATGGGAATGAACCACCTCACTTCCAGCATGGTCTGGGTTTTGCTGCAAGTGACTGGCTCTTCTGGTTTGAAAGGTAGCCCGTGACACATGGTGTTATTTGAGAGAGGCAGCAGCAAGCTGCTTACATTTTGTGCGTGCCTCTGAGTTACCTGGTGCAAACGGAATGAATCGCCTCCTAGGGTTTCATTAAAAATCCATAACTGGTTCCTGTGTTTTAATTACTCCACTCCCTTTTCTTTGCCTGACACGCTGTCACTTTTCCATCCTCATGCTTCTTTTTGACTGTTCCGGGATGTCCCTTTCAGCACCTACATGCTCTGGGGCCTGTTGCTCGGTGGTCGTCCCACACCACCCAGCTCCAGGGCATGCAGCCGCTGCAAGGCAGAGGCATCCTAAGCCGGGCAGAGCAGAGCCTGTGGTCAGGGATTGGGGCGTGTGTGCTCCTGGTGAGTGGGGCATGCTCCAGGGCTTCTGTGCTAGGTGACCAATGCACTGGAAAGGGGAGAGCTGCTGGAAGGGAGAGGACAGTCGTGGGGCTTTTTGAGATTAGTCACTGCGGGTAAAGAAGGGAAGGTGAGAAGTGTGAGGGCAGAAGGGGTGAGCTAGTTTTCATTTCAAAGAAAAGGTGCAGGGAGACAAAAAGAGCCTTTCGAGGGGTGAGTAAGGTTGGGCCAGCTGGGCTCAGGTCTGGGGCAGCCATTAGGCGGGCAGTGGATTGGTAGGAGGTCTGCCCGAGCCCTGTCCTCCGTCTCACCTCCACGCAGTGCTGGTTCCTGTGCAGCCAGACGCAGCCCTGGTGCTGGAGCCTATCAGTGACTGTTACTTTCTCTCCATTTGCAGAAGCAGAAGAGCTCTACCAGAAGAGGGTTTTAACCATTACGGGAATCTGTGTTGCCTTGCTCGTGGTGGGCATCGTCTGTGTGGTAGCTTACTGTAAAACCAAGTGAGTATGGGGGGCTGACAGGCAAGAGCTGGCCACAGGTTAGTGAGTGGCAGTATTCACATTCCACACTTCCATGCTTTTCACCCAAATGCTGTTTTTAGGAGATGATATGCTGTGGTATTCCCAGGAAGGTCTCATGCAGGAGGCCAGTGAAGCTGTCTACCAGACTGTGTCTGAATAGGATGTTTTCCTGGCACCATTTGCTTATCCCCTGGAACAGCATCATTTTGCCCAGCCAGGTGATGCTGTGTTACAGGGAGAAGCTGGCCCTCAAGCCAGCAGCTCAGCTTCTGCCAGCAGAAGCACACTGGGCTGTTGTGCAGCAGCTGTGGGCTCAGCTATGTGCATCACAGGGACTTTTGGGGCAATCTTGATGGAACAGGAGACTTGGGAACCTCTTTTAAGGTCAGCCTTCCCTGCCTGGACAGCATTTTTCTTCCTACTCGGCCTGCACCTCACCTCAGTTCAGGGCGCCCCTGGGACTCAGTGGGTCTTGTGGAGCAGATGTCCCACCATGGGCACGGGTAGGCTTTGCCACTTTGTCCTTAATGCAGGACAGGTCAAGTGCTTAGTCACCAAAGCCAAGTCAGGACTCGCTTCCTCTTTTCCTTCTCCCCACTTTTCTCCTCCGCTGCCAGCTGGCTCTGCTGTGGTGTGCTGGGCCTTGTTGTGAAAAGGGGACCTTGGACCCAGCTTCCCAAACTGCCCATGATAAGAAAAGTTGGCCTTTTGTTTGGAAAAGCGGTAGGAGGTGTTTAGTGTTGAATGCCTTGTTTCTTGTTGTCTGCAACTTTCTGCAAACACCATTGGAGCATTCACATGTCCAAGACTTGCCTTCTAGTTCATCTCTGGGGGCAGAGAGAACCCATGAGAGAAGTGTTCCTAATAAATTTTTTCTGTTCTAAAGGAAACAAAGAAAACAAATGCATAACCACTTGCGGCAGAACATGTGTCCTGCTCATCAAAACCGGAGCCTTGCGAACGGGCCAAGCCATCCACGTTTGGATCCTGAGGAAATCCAAATGGCTGATGTAAGACCCTTTGCCTCCATCTCCCTGCACGCTACTGAGGGGGTGTTTCCTGCCAGGGATTTGGCGTGGATGTGTATCCTCACACACCTGTCTGCATGTGCGTGAGGAGCAAAGCGCAAACAAACTTCAGCAAAAAGAAAGATTCTGCATAGAAACATTTCCAAAACCAACATCTGAAGGGAAATGTGATTTTGCTTTGAAGTACAGGATGAGATTCGGGCATTTGATATAGGCTTGTTTTGCTTAATCAAGTGTGACCCTGATTTCCACTAGGAGAGACGTTCCCAATGTTTCCTGTTTATTATGCTATCCCATCAAGTCCCACTTTGTGGGATGACAAATGGGATCAGCGCGGCAGTGACCGGAGCCACCGTGGTGAAGCACATCGTGGTGATGTGGTCAGCTGTCCATCAGCCCACCTGCCCATGCCAGGGGTTCTGTCCTGGGCAAGGTGGCAAGTCCTGGTGGGACGCCACTGTCACACCAATGAGAACAATCTAAGTCTCTTTAGGACAGGATCCAGAGGGCAGTTCAGCCATTCTCGTGACTTCAGTCGCATGAGATTCCCATAAAACCCCGTGAACTCAACAGGGCCATCAATGGGCTTAAGTGCCTTGCTGGACCAAGGCCTTGAAAGGGGTCAGAGAAAGGGAGGGGGGAGGCAGAGCCAAACAAGAAGTACTTTCAGAAGTGAGTCCAATGAATCACCTGCAAGCTCTCTTGGGTCACCCTTTGGATGTTAAAATTTAGCTAGGTTGGATCCCAACCATGAAGGAAGGGGGAAAGGGAATTCTAAGAACCACAGCCCCCTGGCCCCATAGTACTGACTCTCTCAGAGAGCTTAGTGCCCCTGTGAGAAGCAGGGCTGGTTGTGAGATGAAGGAATACCTCAGCATAAATGTTTGCATCACACCTGGTGTTTCGGTAGGACTCCCATCTCTGACAGATTTCACGTTGTTCTCTTTTTGCTGGTACTCAGTCGGGTGTAACCTGCTGTGGGCAGAGGTGTGTCTCTGCTCAGTAGCTACACATGGTACCACTGTCCTCTGGGGAACCCCTTGGCTGTCCATACTCTTTGGCAATCCCTGTGCCACAGCCTTTTTCAAAGAGATGGGGCAGAGAAAAGCCTACACCCTCCTTGTCCCTTCCTGTGGGGTGCAGAGCTCCTGGGTTTATGCAGTCCTCACCTGATTTGACCAGAAATAATCAGGCCAGCTAAATTTTTCTTTGGCAGCATTCACAGACTGGTGGCTGATCTGTGTGATTCTTCCTATTTTGCAGTATATTTCTAAGAATGTTTCTGCCACCGAGCATGTGATCCGAAGGGAAACAGAGACAACCTTTTCGGGAAGTCACTCCTGCTCCCCGTCTCATCACTGCTCCACAGCCACTCCAACGTCCAGCCAGAGGTGATGTATACCATTTTCTCCGGAACTTTCTCCCGCTATTTGCCGTAGGATGCTGTGAGATTCTAAGAATTTCCTTTCACCTCCCTTTCTGTTTTCACTGGATGTTTGGCTCTGTAGTGGCATACAGGCCATGTCTACACTGCAGGACTTTGCAGGCACAGCTGGTTAGTGAGAGGTGTGGAAAAGTGTGTTCCTCGACCTGCAGGGAGGTGCCAGCAGGATCCTGCAGCACTGACATAGCTGGAAAACAGGAGGAAATGAACCTGTCCTTCCATGCTTTGCACAGACCCAAATGGGAGGATGTATGTAGGAAAGGTTTTGCAGGTTGCATTTGCAGCCACACTGGACATCTGAAATACTTCATTAAGCATACCCAAGTTACATGTTTTGTATTTAGAATGTATTTCCCTTGTGGGAGACAAAGTACACAAAATATCACAAAATGTTTTGATCAATTCCTCGGAGTCTGACTTGGAAGTCACAGGTTTTTACCAGAAAGAAAATGCTCCTGTGCAATTTATCAACCTCAGCCTCAGGTGGTGCCATCTCTTTCACTGGAAGTCACTCTGAAGCTTTTGAGAAAACTGGGTATAGCAGGAAAGTACCAGTAATGCCTTGTGACACAGGATGAGACATTTTTTGTTTTCATTTCAAAATAACCATTGAGGGAAGAACACCACGGCTTGGAACCTGAATCTTCTCAAGGTTTTTAAGAACATTTAAATTGCAGATGGACTTCCCTATTTTTATGATGTCCAGAAAAGTCCTTCAAATGCTCTAAAGAACAACCTTTGCTGTTTTGAGTTTGGATCTTCCAGTTCCTCCTCTTAGACAGCTCTTGTGCTTCTTTCAGTAAGTGACAGGTGTTTTCCTTGGAGATCACTTGCCTTTGATACATGACTGGCTCATGTCCTTCATTAGCCTGATGGGGCTGTCTCCATTCATCCAGGAATGCGGGAATTCTTCCAGCTAAAGCACATAGGTGGCTCCAGGCAGCTTTCCTTAGGGCCCAGGCATTCCTCAGGGCTGAGCACGTGCTCTGGATTACAATGGGCAAGATCAACTTCAGATGTTGAACTTGGATTTTCAGGTGAATTCCTCCCCAGATTCCTCTGGCTATACCTCCAGCAAGTAGAGAGGGAGCCAGGAATGACTTGATGGGCTGGGAATGACTCCTTTTTCCAGGGAAATCCCACTTCTCATGAGCTAGACGGTACGTTTTCCAGGTTTTTTTGCATTCACACTCTTAGCCCAGCCCTGGCTAGGTGTGTGCAAGCTTGAGCCAGGTGCACAGAGGCTCCTGTGCCTGCAGAGCTGCACCTTGCTGGCCTTCCATGCTCACTTCAAAGGCCTGGGCCATCCCTGGGCACCTTCTGAAGATGCAAAGGTGTGTCTGGAGGGCAGCATTAGCTCATGACAGCTGTAGGGAGGAACCTACCTTGTGTAGCCTCTGGTCCTGGCTACCCGCCACCTCATTTTCCTGAGTCAAGTGCAGTGAGCAGGTGCTTCTTGAAGTCACGCCAGAGGCAAACTACTGGCATAATCAGGCTCCATTTTTACTCCATCAGCGCCTCTAATGAGGACGCTGTTTGAAGTTATAAATGAGCATGTGCCTGGAGCCATCAATAATTAACAAGTTCTTGGGAAGTCTTAATGAGGGCTGCTCTCCTCTGTAAACCCCCACCCAAAATCCTTCACCCACACAGCTCCCTCTGGTGCAGTTTGGGAGTTCAGAGGGGTTGGTCTAATGGATCATGTATTTCTGCAATGAAGGGGGTCAGCGTGGTGGCCGTGGCACTGGTGGGACCCCAGTGTGCAGGTGGCCCCGTATGTCCCTGGTGAGTCCTTGTGGGATGTCCTCCTTGCACCAAGACTGGGGCAGGTGGGGTTCCAACTGCTCAGCACATCGCAGTCTTTGTCTAGCACCTTGAAAGTGTTTTGCTGCCAAAATTTTTGGTAGACTTTGCCCTGCTAATTTTGAGTGGCTTCTCCTGGCTCCTCTCTGGTAGCAATTCCAAAGGGGCTGTCACTTGGCAATGCAGGTGGCGCATTTGAAGGAACTTGGCTGACTTGCCTTGGCATAGCCAATGTGTTGTTCCACACCCAGAGCACTTGCAAGCACAAAGCAGAATTGCGCTGGCCTCCCTCCAGAGGCTGTCCAATCCTTCTCCCAGCCATTTATTCAGTGGTGGGATAAATACCTGCTATTGCACTGGCTTACTTTCTTTTTCCTCTAATGGCATCTCCAAGAAGGAGCAAAGAAAGGGAAATCAAAGGTAAGGTTGGGAATCTGGGCATCCCTGGCCAGACGTATCCTAATGAGAGAGAGAGAGAGAAGGGGGTCACCAGTGCAGAGGTGCAGAGCCAAGCGTGAGCAGTGCCTGTGTGCAGGTCTTTGGAGAAGAGCTGCGTGGGGATTCCTTGCTCACTGTCCATATGGACTTTGCTCCACAGACACGAAAGCCACACCTGGAGCTTGGAGCGAACAGAAAGTCTGACTTCAGATTCCCAGTCTGGGATAATGCTGTCCTCGGTGGGAACCAGTAAATGCAACAGCCCTGCGTGCGTGGAGGCACGGGCTCGCCGCGGGGCCACCTTCTGCATCGAGGACCAGCGGAGGCCCACGACGCAGTACCGCGACTCGGTGGATTCCCTGCGGGACTCGCCCCACAGCGAGAGGTCAGACCCCACTGCTTGGTGCCACCACAGCACAGCAGAGGCAAGCCATGCCTCTGTGCCAAACACAAAAACGTTTGCCTTTGCCAGCCCTAGAGCAGCAGTGCCACGGTAGAATTGGGGAAACTCCAGCCCTGGTCCTACCAGAGGAAGCCACTACCCCGGGAGGCCACTCTGGTCGGGGCAGCAGCCAGCTCTGCACCCTGGTGTCAATGTAGGTTTGGGGCACAGGGATGACAGGAGTGGAATATGCCTGGCTGCAGTCAGCAACTGGCAGAGAAAAACTGGCTGAGAGAACACCCTGGGCAGCTTGGTGGGCTGGCAGCTCCAGCAGGGTCTGGACCTCAGGTACCTGGGGAAAAGGTGTCTGTCCTCAGCACAGTCCTGGACGGCCAGGTGAGAGGGTGCTGCCTGTGGGCACAGCCTTGGGACAGGACTCGATATGACCCAGCCTTCCAAGGAACACAACTGCAGAGCTGAGACACCAGCAGCAGCAGTAACAGTTGTCTTCTTCCCAGTCTGGTTCCTCATGGAGCAGAAGCACATCTCCATCCTTGCTCCAGCCCTTTGCAGGTAGCCGTGAGTGACTCTTGGTGGCCACATGGCCACTTTCAGGCAGTTACCCTTCAAGGCAGTGAAACTTGTCCATGGGGCAGAGGAGAAAGGCAGCATCTCCTGCTGTCATTCCTGTCCCTGGTCCATTCAGGCAGACTGACTCAGCTCCTATGGAGATCTCATACATCACAAAACTCATGCGTAAAAAGGCCCTGGAAGAGTGAGAGAGCCTGGGCAGGTGGAACTGGGCAGAGATATCACTGGGAATATCAGGAGGAAATACAATCTGCTCCTTAGAAAGAGGTTGTGCTGAAGGAAGGGCTGTTTGGAGAGGGGCTAGACCAGACCTGAGTGACCACACTGATGTTTTCACTAGAGGAGATGGCAGTGGTAGGTGACTTTTTGAGACAGAAGATTTTTGCTAAGTCAGAGAAAGCAATGCCCAGGGTTTCCCCATCTGCGGCCTGAGCAGGGGGAGGGAATTCCAGGGACCTTCCTCAGAGACAAGCCTGGCAGCTCCAGAGGGAACAGAAAGCAGCTGTCAGGCAGATGAGAGGCAGCGAAGCCATGACTCAGCCTGCTGGGAGATGCTGCAGGGTTTGCAGTGATGCAGAGTGGGGATTGTGCACCGAGTCCCTCGGGAGAAGCAGTCTGGGGGATGCTCAGCACATGCTGCCCAAGTGCCCATTGAAGCCAGCAGCTCACCCTCCCTTGGCACAGCAGCGCAAGGTTGCTCCACCTGATCCCCCAAGGGATCCAGAGCTCCACGAGCAGGTTCACTGAAGGCCTCATGGATCCCTGGGCCTGGCGTTCAGCAAAGCGCAGGCTCAGCCGGTGGTTTTTGGGTTGTTCGGTGTCCAAACAGAGGTGTTGCTTTTCCAGGTACGTGTCGGCCCTGACCACACCAGCACGCCTGTCGCCTGTTGACTTCCACTACTCGATGACCACGCAGGTGCCCACCTTCGAGATCACCTCCCCCAACTCGGCGCACGCCGTGTCCCTGCCGCCGGCGGCTCCCATCAGCTTCCGCGTGGAGGAGCAGCAGCCCCTCCTGCGGCGGTACCAGCTCCCCTTCCAGGACACGCAGAGGTACGACAGCTACTACCAAAGGAAGACCTACTTAAACGACAGCATGGGGAGCCTGCCCTCCAGCCCCTTTCGCATCACAGAGGACGACGAGTACGAGACGACGCAGGAGTACGTCACAGCGCTAGAGCAGCCAAAGAAAACAGCCAGCAGCAACAGGCGGTGGAAAAAATCCAAACTGAACGGGCACATCCCTCACAGAGCCAGAGCCGTCCGGGACTCCTTCTCCTTGAGCAGCGCCTCTTACAGCGAGTCTGACGAGGAGCTGGTGGCCGAGAGCACCCCGTTCCTAAGCACTCAGAACAATGAGGCGGCGCACACGGAGTCGCCGCCGCTGCACCGGCCAGGCGACAGCCGGACTCACTACTCGTGCCGCGGGCACAGCGCGCACGGCGATGGCGGCCGCGGCAGCCTGGCGCACGTGGCGCCCAAAGCGGACCCCGACCCTCTCTAGGCGCCTCCCCCGCTCCTGCGCAGCCGTAAACCCGCATGGAGGAGGCCGAGAGGAGGGAGGCGAGATGAGACAAAACACAAAACACAAAACAAAAACAAAAAAAAAGAAATATTTTTATTTTATATAAAAGAGGGAAAAAAACCAAAAAATATAACAAATAAAAATGTTTTATTTTCATTTTAGCAAAGTTGTCTTATAATAGCTAACGACAATGACTTTTTTATAGGGAATCTCTATTTATATGTAATGTCTTGATTTACAGCTTCCGAGAAAAAAAAAGTTAAAAAAAAAAAAAAAAGAAGAAGAAAAGAAAACAAACAATAAAGTTAAAAAAAAAGTGGGCCAATTTTTGACTACTTAAAAATAGAAAACAAAACTATCGTGGTGCCTTTTGCTGTATGCTAGTGCTGGGATTCATGCCGAGGATTCTGTTTCAGTAGCATTTTTAAGATCATAGATTTTTGTTTGGGAGACAACCTGTCACAAGGGCGCTCTTCTGTTGGAAGAAAACAGCCTTGCCACTTTGCCCCGTACCCTGCTATTAATGGTCTTATTCTTTAAAGTATCGTTTAAACACACATTACGGACATGAGTGGGAGCATTTCCATCATCATGTCTAATGAAGATCTGTCTTGCCCTGTAAACTACTTGTATTTTCGCTTAAATCAGGAGAAAAAGAAACCCAACAGCACCGTGCCGAAATGCAGAAATAACGTTTCTTTTGCCACACAGGTAGGAAGAGAAAATGAAATCGCGCAGCAGCAGCAGCCCTTACAATATAGCTCTCAACCTTTGGCCATCTACCGGTGGGTCTGGAGTGGGGTTGGCACAGGTTTGTAGTGAAGCGAGGCAGACACCCGTGTGACCGTGGTGGATCGCACCCGTGTGACCGTGGTGGATCTCACCCGTCACGTACCCTTGAATCCGGGTCGCTGAGCCAGCCCTGGCAGCTGGCCCTGAGCGGTGGTCCCAGCGGGCGGCTCTGTTCAGCCGCGGTGCCCGTGGCCTCATTGCCACCCCACTGCCGTGCTGGCCACGGCGTCCCCTCGGCTGAGCAGTGCAGCCGCTGTGCGGTGTTGGCCGTGGCGCCGTGGGGCTGCCAGAGCTGTGGTGTCCTGCGTGACGCCCTTGGCCGGGGCGCCGGGGGACACCCGCAGGGTGGTCCCATGGCGCGGACGGCTGCGTGTCACCCTGGACACAGAGCCAGGTGGTCACCAGCCGTGCTGCCCTGGGGTCAGTAGGACCTCGAGCGCCTCGGGCTCCGCTTGTCGCCCCTGCCGTGGCCGGGAAGGGCCCTGCGTGGGGCAGCCCAGCGAGCGGATTCTCCCGTACGGCCGTGCCACGTATTGTAAAGACAGTTGTTACCGTCACGTCCTGCCATCGATGACGGACGTCGCGTTCCCAAACTCGGAGCAGCTCTGGCCATCGGCTCTGTGGCGCAAAGAGACAGTCCTGTGTGTCCAGGCGGCAGAGCATCCCCCGTGGAAGTGCCCCCCTCTCCTCAGTTCTCTGCAGCAAACCTGTTTACATTGTAGCCTGACTTTTTTCTTTTTATATTTTTACTTCTGCATGTCCTTTGCATTTCAGATACTGTAGATTGGATGCATGGTGAAGCTGTGACTGAGAAGATAATACAACAATTGACAGTGTATTATTTCATTTAACTTTTAGCAATAAAGTAACTAAACCCTCTATTCCTCACCCATGATGGGGTCAGATAGAAAACTCTGCTAATTTGTCATAAGATGATTGTCAAAGTTTGCTCTGGATTGTCTGAATGTCAGAACTCTTGACTGTTTAACACTTGAACATTTTTTATATTATAAATAAAATAAGAAATAACAAGCTGTGGGCTGCATTAATCTCAGGCCCTTTGGGGAGCAAATGGGGAGCTGTGACAGGCACCATACGCAGAATCACAGACTGCTTAAGGCTGGAAGAGACTTCTTCCACATTTCCTGCTCCACCAGCTCACCCAGAGTCAGCTGCCCAGGCCTGTGCCCAGTCAGGGTTTGAGTATCTTCAGGGATGGCAGTACCACAGTGTCTTTGGGTAACATCTGCCAGTGTTTGGTCCCTCTCAAAGCAAATATTTGTCTTCTTGTATTCAGACTGGATTGACTATTTTTTGATTTGGGCCCATTGCCTCATGTCCTGAACATTGCTGAGAAGAGTTTTTCACTGCCATCCTTTGGGTATTTATACATATGGATAAGGCACCCTTGAGCCTTTTCCTCTCCAGGCTGGACAGTTCCAGCTCCCTCATCCTTTCCTCATATGAGAGATTCTCTGGTTCAGTAAAGATCTTCATGCCCATAGAGACCTACAGGTTTTTACCATAGCAAAGGTCATAGATGTTTTTCTACCTGGCGTGGACATTTGACCTTTACTGCTGGGCTCAGGAGTGGAGGCTCACTGAGGTGAGTGGACGCAACCCATGCATCTCCCGGGGGAATGCCATTCCTCCTCCAACTGCAGATCAGGAGATCCCCCTGCACTTGAACCACGGAAGTTTTCAGTTGTGCTGGGAGAGGTCAGGATGCTTGGCATGTGCTACGTCCTGGCACCTATTTCAGTGACTTCAGTAGAGTGGAGATGTGTTGGGTCCAGCCCTGCCAGCGCTGTGCTGCCATGCAGCACTGACGCACCCACAAAACAGGTCCCTTGTTCAGCTCCTCCACGGGAAATCTGTGTCTCTGGCTAGTCCCCATGTAGGGGACTCACTGACAATGTGGTGTAGTCGCAGGAGCACAGTCCCTGAGGTGGCACCCATGGCTCCATGCAGCTCAGATCTCACTCCCCTCTTCCTGCTCAGTGACATGAACAGGTATCCAAAAGTCCCAGCTGAACTCCCTTAACAGGAGGGGGATGTGTTACGGTAAGTCGACCCTATTGAAATGGATAGCTTGGAACTAGATGATCTGATTGGAAGTAGATGATTTTTAATGTCCCTTCCAACCCAAACCATTCTATGATTCTATGAATTCCCAGAGCTATGAGAGAAGTCCCCAGCCCTCACAGTGCTGCCCATGCTGGAGGCCAGGCTAAGCACACTCACATCCTGGGCTTCTTCTGCTCCAACCCCCTCAGGATTCCCATTGCCCTGGAGCTGACCCGGCTGGGTCACAGGCCACCCCGAACATTCACAGCACGTCCCATGGGGTCCCCAGACAGACCAGAGGGCTCAGCACTCCACCCTGAATAATGGCATCTCAACGCTGATTTCCCAGAAGGTTAAAGGCTGAAGGATCCTGCCCTCCTGCCATGGGCTCATGTCACCCAACAGCAATGTGCAAAGGAGGTGTTAGGTGACTAGACCTGGGGATAAAGGTGATAGGGTCAAGTCCTGATTTGGGTGACATTTGCCTTTGGACACATCACGCCCCACTTCTGTGCAGCCTCAAGCCTCCCTAGATGAAGGCAGCAGCACAGCTCTCCACTCTCCCGTTACTCTTGGGACATGCTCCAGCTCCCCGTTGCCTTTGATCCCCCATCTTAGCTCCTCCAGTGGCTCCCAGAGCAAGGTGACATGGACAGGAATGGGCAGAGAACACGTGAGCCCTTGGAAGGGACGTGTGTGGACGATCACCAAGGCTGATCCCTGGGGAAACCAGATATATAGAAGAAAGAGATCGGGTGCCTTTGGCTTCCCAAAGCAGCCCCATCTCCCTGCCTGGCTCTCCTCAGAATCTGTGAGCTCCACTCATGGAGAAATCCTCCCAAGGCTGGCACAGCAGCATCTGCATTACAAGAAGGTGCAGCTCTTGGGTCTCCCTGGCATGCAGAACAACCATGCAGCCACATTTCAGGGTGTGCTCGATGCAGCTAATCCCCACCAGGAACCTCTCTGGGTCCCTTGGAGAGGAGCTGTGGGTTTGCCCTGCACAGGGGGATATTTCCCTGCTCCATGGTTTGCAGGGATCGGTGATGTTCTGCGTCTGCTGAGACACCACTAGCTCTGAGACATGGCAGCCTCAGGATTCTTGGTGGTGATTTTTTTCTTAAATGTGCCCCTTGATTCCCATAATTGTGTTCTATATTTAGAGGCAGCTACGCTACTTCAATTTTCTCTCCAATTGCATCTGAAGGAAGCCTGTATCTCTCTTTTTCCCCTGGCTGGTTTATTTTTAGACTCCTCATTTTCAGCCGTGTGTGCTCCTAGGGTTTTGCCGTAAATATTTTACAGCAATTTTCACAGGTGGGGGAGCCACCAAAGCCTCCTGACAGCTCTTCTCCGCATGTATGGTGCCTTTAATGCCCTTCCCAGAGGGGAAGGAGTTGCTCTGCTGACACAGATTGATGACACAAGCAGGAGAAGAGTGTTGCATCCTGGCTTTGGGGTCACAAAGCTTCCCCCACAAAGAAGTCTCTCTAAAATGAATGTGGTTGTGTCCAGGACAAGTGGCCTGGAAGGGAGGTCAGGCTGAACCACCACTGCCAGGTGAGGTTGTGTGAGACCCAGAGCAGTTGTGGTGCCTGCTGGAGGGGCTGGCACAGGCTGGGGTTGTGCCAGAAAGTGCATCTGAGTAACTCCAGGAGAAAAGGATGTGGCTGCCCAATGCCTCTGAGATGCTGCTCTTCTCTCTTAGTGGTGGGTGGCTGAGTCCTTGACCTCCAGGGAGGGTGAAAAGGGGGAAAAAAAACATCTTCTTCCAGGTCAAAGCTGAGACTGTGGATTGGTCAAACAAGGCATTTTTGGCTGTGGTCAGTGCCCTCACGTAGAGAAGATGCTCTCAACACATTTTCATGTGTGTGTGCACCCGGATCAGGACCTGTGCGCCAGGCAAACTGCAGGTACTCAGTAAGTGCAGGTTTAACACTCTGAGCTGTCTTGCAAGTGTTGTCTGACATCAGCTGCCACCTCTTCCCACATCCATTGGGTGTTCAGTCTCACGGCTCTGAGTCTCCTTCCTGCTGCCCAGAGGAGACCTTGCAAGATCTCGCTTTTCTCTGCAAGTTACTGCCTGCTGAGGATGGCAGACTGGCACCTTCAGCCAGGGGGCTGGGCTGCTCTTGGTGGCAGCTCAAACACAATGGAGATGTCATTGCCCACTGGAAGGGATGCTCAGAAAGGGAAGACTGAGGTACAAAATATTGCCTGGGGTTTTGGAGACAAGGAGTTGGGTCCAGCTTTCCCCTGGATTTCCACTGTGAGAGTCTCAGCACCAGATACTTCGTGTGAGTAGGAACATCTTGGAGGTCCTCGGTGCAAGGAATGTCTATACAATACCTGACACAAAAGCAATGATGCCTTGGAGAAACAGCCACGGAGTCCTCTGACAGCAGTGAGAACATCTCCAATCACTGCTGCAAGGCTTGGTACCTTTCTGCTCCCATAAATCTCGAGGCTGTATGTGGACAGACACACCTGGGATGCACCAGATGGAGGGAAGAGCTACTTGAATGTGTTCCCAAAGCAGCCCATCTATCCACACCTGTTCCAGAACCATCCGAGAGGATGGGTGGGCTGGTACCCACTTGTGGAAAGGAATTGACGTTTTCTGGTGCTGTCTGTCCATAGTTCCCAGCTTTTCTGCCTCTGGTGCTGGTGGAGATCTGTGTAAGCCTGGCCTTCTGGTGCTGTGAAATCTGGGAACAATCCAGCACATGGTGGAACGATGCTTCAGACCAATTCTCTTTACCAACAGATTCAGCTTTATTGTTATTCTTTTTTTACATGATTCTTAGTGCATCATTTCAAATAAACTATCAAACTGTACAAAGAAACAGAGATAAAAGAAGAGGTGATAAAGTTGGGAAGAGGTTTTTAGTGTCATGAACCATCATGGAAAACAGTAGTCCATAGGCTCTCAAACGTTGAAGGTCCAAATAAATCTTACTTTGTTTGTTTAAAAAATGCTGCAAAATATAAACAATAAATGACTGTAATTAGCAGCTACAAGATCCTTCAAAACTGGAACTTGAGTACTGTGAACGCACCTAGGGGAAAGAAAAGCAATCTGAGATAAAGGATCAAACAAAACAGTGAAATAAATAAAGTGTGGGAGGACAGTCGTGGCATTGAAATGCAGAGGAATCACTTCAGCACAACAGTAAATCATTGGACCACAGACAGCAGAAAGGAACAGAAACACAATTCCCACTTAAAAGAGTACAGCATGTGCATCGCAGGATGGAGGAATACAGCAGGGACGGGCAGGTGGGATCACTCCTGCACACGAAGGTCCCGCTGGAGCTCGCGCACGGCTCCAGTCGTGCCTCGAACCCAGAGCGGTGGATCCCGTGGTTGCCAAGTTAGCAGCCACTTGGGCAGTTTGTCTGAACAAGCAGGAATGGGAGAGCGATGTTTCACAGCAAAGCCAGGTGGGATTTTCATTCGAGTAAAAAAAGGAGAAAAAGGGAAAAAAAAAAGATACATAGCTACTCCATTTTTTTAGAACATCCTGGTGGGCTGGTCAGACCCTCCACGTCCCTAGTGTCTTCCCCAGGCAGCTTGCCTTCACTTGCACACTGAGGTTAAAAACCCACGTTAAAGTTTCCTTATATATATATATTTATTTATATATATTCATATGTATATATATATATATATATAAAAAGGATAAGGTGACAGAGGGCACTTCAAGCTTCTCCCGCCGTGGGCAGGTGACGTTCCCACGTGCCGTGCTGAAGACGCCTCTCGCCCGGTCGGTGACCAGCTCACGACACCCGTCCTGTCGCGCCGTGCTCCTCTCGGGGCAGGGACGTGCCCCTGCCACCCTGTGCCCTTCTCTGGGAGCGCTGCTGGTGCCACAGACCGTCGTCTCGGCTGAGTTTCCTGCACTGCCGGGGACTGTGACCATGAACCGCTGGGGACTCCAGGGAAGGAAGGAGGAGAGACAGGGCTGGTGGAGGAAAGAGCGACCCAGCCCTTGAAGAACCAGCATATCCCTTTGTTGTGCAGGCTGCAGCAGGAGGGAGAGAAAAGCCACTGGTGCAGTTGGGAATGAAGAAGAGATGATGCTGAAATGCCAGAGCATTGTCAGAGAGTGTCAACTAAAGCTTCTTTGATTTCTTTCACTAGAGCAATCCCCATGTCATACATGTCTACAGTTTTGCTCATATAATTTCCTAAGTAAAATTGTGCTCATCAATCTAAGTCCAGGAACGCAGAGCATCACCGGTTCATCCCCCCGTGCACATGTTCCTTGTTAAGTGTTCTGCTCTAAAATGTCCTTTTCTGCCTTACAGCTGATGGACATGTGCCCTTGGCTCAAGGAAGGGCTGGAATGCGTCTTCCGCAGAGCGATGTCGTCGGCTTCCACCTTGAAGAAACTGGTCTCAATCCTCTCCAGGTCATCTGTCCCCACTTTTATCTTCATGCACAGCAGGTTGATGTATGTTTCATAGCGGCTCTTCTGCAGGGAAAGAGGGAACAGAGAGCCTGGGAACAAGGACAGGCCATGGGGTGTGCGGCAAGCAGAAACAATTCCATCTGCTGCTGCAGGAAAACCCATCCTATACCGTCAGCATCCCACTAATCACACCCCACAAGTTTAACCACAGCACAGTGCCTGGTCTGTGCAAAGACTGATTGTTTGAAGGTCTGAGGAGAAAGGTGTGTGTGGGTGTGTGTGGGTGTGTGTAGGACTCTCCAGCTGCTTTTACAGGTCTTGGCTGCTACTGTGATTGTATAAGGAGGATGCTGGGGGCAAAATGAGATCAACAGTCCTGCCGCTTCCTGATTTAGGAGCTCCCCTGGATTGGTTTAAATACTTCTGCTTGTCATTGTTTCCATCCAGTGGTTCAGTTATTGCTGCTGAGTTGTGCCCCCATTGCTCCCCACAGAGCACAGCATAAAGGGAGGCATCCTCTCTGCCTGGATCCTTTGTTCCAATGCTAGATGAGATCTTTTTGAGGACTTGTGTAATACCCATCCTTTCTCCTAACATCTCAGAGGCAGCCTGTGCTGGCTTCTTTGTCGGCACAAAGAAACAAGCATTTCTGGAGCACATCTCATAAGACACATGAGATGAATTATGCCCTGGAAGTGCCAACTTCTCCTTGAAGACTGAAAAGGCAGTCCAGAGAAAAGCTCAGATAGAGACTTCTCTGCAGGTAACTGAAACCGGATGCTGGAAAAAGGGAGGCAGCAGCAACTGTTTGGAAGGTTGGTACAAAGACAAGGGAACCAGCAGCTGGGAGCTGTGGCTTTGGAGAGTCAGGCTGGGTGTTACACAAAAGGATGGTGCAGCCCTGGCATGAGGGAGGTGGGATATTTCCATCCTTAAGAGATTTTTGAGGCTCGGCCACTAAATAGCACACTCAGTCTGGGCTAAGGCTAGGAATAATCCAAGTTCCTGCTGGAAGCAAGTCTAGAGGCCTCCAGCAGTCCCTTCCCACTGACACCAGTGTGGCAGGAACCACACCTTCTGCTCAACTCTCACTGGAACAAAATACCCCATCTCTCCCACAACTAAATGCTTCTTATACTTTACAGGGAGTTAAAACTTATTTACATGCATCCTCAAAGGGTCTGTAATCAGCTGTAACGCTGGGTTTGCCTTTATTTACAAAAATGGTTGCAGCAAAACAGGAGTAATTCTCCCAGGGTTTCCCTTTGCTCTTTATTAATGTTGCTGAAAAAGACTGAGGCACACTGAGAACTGAACAACTCTCTTACTTGGGACCTGAGGAAATGTCAAAATTTGGCACAGTAAAGGAAGACTTTCTTTCTCTTGTCAGTTTTCCCCTCCTCTGGTTAGAAATCAGAGGGAAGGAAATGCCTCTTAATTCTTTTTTTAGCTTCAGTGCAAAACAGTGAGGCTTGTTGCTGCCCCAGGACACCCATCCAGCTTGGGAGCCCTTGTCCTTCTCTCTCCTTTCACGCTCTCCCAGACTCCCAGCACCCACTCTGGAGCTCTGTTCTCCTCAATCAGCCAAGGTATCATTTATCACAGAAAAGATGAAAGTTCTTTTACCTCAAATATTAGGTAATGTTCTTTGAGCCTGTATTCCTCAGCCTCTTTTGACTTGAGGCTCTTCTCTACAGGATGTAATTTATGCTCTGCTAATTCGTCTGCAATCTGCTTCATTTTATTTTCATGAGACCTCAGCTGTTCCTCCTGCCGAGAGAAGCGTGTCAGGTATTAAAACGTGGGAGTGCAGCACCCAAGTGCTCCGCCTGCCTGTGGCTGGGGGAGTTCTCTCTGCAAGGGCGTAAGCTCAGCTACCAGCCAAAGGTGTGTTGTGCACTTGCAAATTCATCTGATAAGGAGCAGCTCAAACACAGGTATTGGAGCAAGAGCAAAACTCAGGTATCTCAAGTGCCAAGAGTGGATTTCTTTGGCACCGAGGCATCTTTGGCATCATAAGCACAAAATGCTCCTGGAACATGCATCCTCTAACAGCCAGGCAGAAGCAGCACTGTCCCAAGAGCTGCTCATCCTGCTCTCTTAGGAGATAGAAGTACCCTCCCCATCTGGGCTCTGAGAAAGGTGACATCTGGCCACATCTGTCTCAGCAGACAAGAGCTGTGTCTCTGCCCTGGCATTTCAGGCTGTCCTCCCCTTTGCTGGGGGGCAGCGGCAGTGTGTCCCTACTTTTTGGAAGTGCTAAGGCATGCTGGCCTTTCCCTGGACAGGGAAACAAAAGCTACTCTTTGGATGGCAGCTGCTCTTGGTTGGCTGAGCCTGGTGCACTGTGCTCCTTTGTTTCCAGAAAATACTCCCTATTGACTGGAACTCAGACATCCCTTTTGTCTCTGGTTTTTTGAGCTCCAGAAACAAGAGGGTACCACGATATAAACCAAACCTGGGCTGTTGGGCTCTGCAGCATCAACTCTGGAGCTATTCAGCTGTTTCCACTCCGGCAACAGGAAGGTGCTGGGATGTGATGAGCAAAGAGCAATAAACAAGCCAGAACCAACAGCCACACAGGCAGGTATGTCCATAGGGCTGTTTATAGCCATTGCAAAAGAAGCACTGGCCAGATGCCAGGATTTTCCACGTCTGTTCAAGCTGCCCACTCCACTCCCCTCTTCCTGCCCTGAGCACCTGAGTGTGTGCATCAGGCAGGAACAGCGGGACCTGCAGATGGGCTCACTCTGAGCTGAAGGGCTTGCTGAGCACTGGGCACCCCTCCACCAATCCTTCTCCCACACGTTACCTGGCACAGCTTGGTCATGGATGAAGGCAGGAGCGGGCGGCAGAACTTCTTCATGGAGCAGATTGCAGCTGGGAAGGCTGGAGCAGAGAAAATGGCAGCAACAAGGTTGATTCGCAGGATCCAGGAGAGCATTTCTTCCTTACTTCTGTTATGGAGGAGGGGAGAAGAGAGAGGGAGTCTGTAAATGCTCTTGAACCAGGACCAGCCAGCTGACAACAGCCCTAGAGCCACCCATGCTCAGGAGGGCCATCGGTGGCCTTGCTTTGATGCCACTTCTGTGCCGGGTTCTGAACAGAGGGAAACACTGGGTAATTGGCTCCTCTACACTGCCCTAATGATTTCAGGGCTGCTGTCTGCCTCTCAAAGCCTGGGAAGTCCTGCCTTCCTCATCAACTCTGGTTGTATTCCTGAGGAGCTGTGGAGAGCCCAGGGCCAAGGATGTGCTGCTCTGTGGAGAGTGAGAGCCACACAACGGAGGTCGCACGGAGTAGGATGGACCCCTCGTTTATGTCATTTATGGGACACTGCCCAGGGTCCCTCATGAAATCTGTCCAGACACTGCTCCCCCAAGCCTTCAAGTGAGTGTTTGCTGCAGAAATTCAGATGTCAAGCTTTAGCTTGACTTTAGTGCCCCAGCCCAACCTACTGACAACGTCACCTCTCTCAGCAGAGAAGGTGAGACAGAAGATGACTTCATCGCACTTGACACTTATTAACACCATAACATTCCTCAGCAATGGACTAAAATAAAACATCTACCCTGTCTGAGGAGACTTTTTTAAGGAGCTTTCATCATCAAAAGCCGACAAGGGGAATCATCACCCGCACCACGCAGATGTTCTCCCTTCCACAATACACCAATAGAAGTTAGCAAGAGGAGCCCTTTCACTCAGCCTTGCACATCCCAGCCCATCCTGTCAGCCTGCCTTGGTGACAGCTGGGAAGGACCTCAAGGACTGACACAAAGCTACCAAGAAACTGTGACCTATGACCAAATCCTTTGCACAGCCCTGCAGAAATCGCCCTCAGCCCCTTCCTCCCCCAAGGTGTGCCCCCGAATGCGTGTGCTGATGTGGCCAGGTCAGAGGGAGTCTGGCAGTGGCTGGAGGTCAGGCTGCCCATCCAGGCTCTGCAGGAGGGCTGGGACTCACGGGGCCTGGAAGAGGAAGACTCTCCAGTCAGCTGTCTTCAGCTTGAGCACGTTGGACTTCTTGCTGTAGTCAGAGGCTTTTGTGGCTAAGGCGTGGTGCACACGGATGGCATTTTTCAGATCCACTTCAGAGAGGTCTTTGTCAGGTTTATATTCATCCTGTGAAGAGGAACGTTAATTGGATAATGACAACACTAACATTTGCGGGCTGCTTTAATGAACCTGCCTTTCTCCCCGCGCTATAATCACAGAGTGCCGAGACCAGGAAAAGCACTGCTTTGTACAGTAAATGCTAGGAGCTGATAATGATAATAATTAACATCTGGCAACTGCTTCCATCATTAAGTTCACTGGGAAGATGTAAAGAAGGAGATGAAAGTTTTAAACATAATTATCAATAGTTATTTCTAACACAGCACACGCCTGAGGCTTTGTGGGGAGGCATGAGGCAGGGCCAGGTTTCTGCAGAGCTTCCCCCACAGTGCAGAGCTCAAACCAGGATGCAGCTCCCAATCAGCAGTGGATATCAACGAGCACCTGCCCTGGTGCTGCAGCTTCATAGACTCCTAGAACAGTTTAGGTTGGAAAGGACCTCAAAGCTCATCTCATTCCAGCTCCTTGCCATGGGCAGGGACACCTCGCACTATCCCAGGTTGCTCCAAGCCCTGTCCAACCCGGGTTTGGACACCTCCAGGGGCAGCCACAGTTTTTCTGGGCAACCTGTGCCAGAGTCTCACCACCCTCACAGGGAAGAATTTTTTTCCATATATCTACCTAAATTTCTCCTCTTTCATTTTAAACTCATTGCTCCTTGTCCTATCACTACAGCTTTGTGTGGAGGAAGGTAGCCCTGGAACAGCAGCATCCCTGCAATCAGTGCATCTCTGTACAGGTGTGGGGCCTGGTGAGCAGCTGCCAGTCTGAGTGTGCCCCCCTGAACCAGGTTTGGTCTCCCTTTAGTACATGTGATGCCTTAGGATTTTAGCTTTTCTATTTTCCTATATTTGTAATCCTGCAATTCTTTAGTGTGTAACTCTGAGCTCCATGTAGAGTGTTAGCTACTGCTTTTCCCATTTTGGTCAGAGACAACAATTCCTCTCTAGGCCTGAGAATCAAGGACACCTCACTGTCCCAGGCCCCGAGAAATGGAAACAAAAGGGGGGAGCAAACAGGGAGAATGGGACTCTACTACCTGAAGCTGGAATTGGACAATTAACCTCTGATATGCAAATGGACAAAACTTATATGTGTCCCAAAAACATGTGACTGTCGTCCATCTTGGGTATAGTCTCGCCGAGACTCCTGCACTGCCCAAGGTGTGCCCTGTGAAGGCCTTTCAATAAATCCCTGCCCTTTATCCTTTCACTCTGTCCAGCCTCTGCTCCAGGTCAGCCTCTACAAGGCATCACTTGTGCTCCTTTGGCGTGATCTCCCCCGTAATTCATTAGACTGGCACTTGCAAATTGCAGCAGCATTCCCTATATTCCTGCTTTACTTTCTCTGCTGAAGGAGAACTTTATACAAGTGAGGAATGTAGCAGTAACTATATGTGTTTATATTTAATAAAACGATAGAAAATACCAAACATGGGATTCTGAAATAATGATCTTGGCACAGCACTTTTTAGGGAAAAAAGTTCAGTTAATCCTGTGTTTACCCTTTTATTTTCCCAGTGACTTAACCCAATATCCTGCCTCCCACTCTGCACCCTTGCCAGCTCAACCAGTCGGATGGTGGGATGGGAAGGATGGACAGATGGATGCATGGGTAGGTGATGTAGAAGAACCTGGCCCTGGCTGAAGCAAACCACCAGCCCAGCTGTGTTAGAGGCCAGGCCAGGCCAGGGTGTCCCTGGAAGGCCCTGCCTTGCCCTGATGATTACAGTGCTACAGGATTAATGTGCTCTATATTTTGCTTTCCTTGACTGCCCTGGGCTGTCAGCACCAGGGCAGCTCTGTCTGCTGATGATGGTCTATACATCCCAAGCCATCCTTAGCTTCCGAGCCAGAACTTGGTCCGTTCTGCAGATTTGCAAAAAGACTGTTTTCTGTTTCCCGTGTCCCAGTGGCACAAATGCAGCCGTGCAGGGAAAAGCTGTGCTGCAGCCTCTGGGATGGTAACCCTGGTCAGTGAGGCTCTTCTCTGGTGTAGGGTCAGAAAGGTTTCCCCTCTGTTGCTCTTCGGAGCACTGAGGACCAGCACTCCCCAGCCCATGGATGAGGCTCACCCAGACTCTCGCTCCTGATGGGAATACGCTTCTGAAGCCTTTCTTCCCTCATTTTTCAAAGCAATCATCCTGTCCAGGAGATAAGCTTCTGAAGCCTTTCTTCCCTCATTTTTCAAAGCAATCATCCCGTCCAGGAGAATGGTTGCCATACTGTGCTCATCATCACATGAAACTTGGCCTGGTACAAAAGAAATGCCATGGGCCTGCCCAAAAATGTCTGGCACAGGTTCCTGGGGATGGCGAATCCCAAAGAAAAGCCCTGGCTTTTCAGCAGAGGAAGGCTGGGTGCTGCAGGCATCCTGTGTTCAGGGAGGCACTCAGGTGGGCAGTACAGATGACCTTACCATCGTGGTCATTTCAGTAGCCAGAGGGATGGACCGTCAGCCTTTTTGCAAAGAAAAACAAATACTTTGCCTTGTAAAGTCCTAATGTGTTACCCTGCTGGAAGAGAAATATTTGCTTGAGGAAGACTGCTCGGCCCTTATGTATTGTAGAGAGACTTCACTTTGGGATATTTTTTTGGGGCTGAAGCTCTCTGGATTTGAATAAATCTGACTGTGCTGCCCATGGTCTCTTATTTCAAAATAAGCTTTCTGAAAATACAGTGCAAAATAGCCCAGCTTAATAACGTGTGACAAGAGGAAACTGCCACAGCTGCTGAGTGCTTTGACTAATGCAGATCCTCATTTTGAATGGAATCATCAAGTATTGCCTCCACGGATTTCAGGCTCTCAGGCATCAACGTTGGTGTAAGAAAAAATCAAATTGTCTTTTTTCTAATGCTGGGCCCAGTAAGTCAATGTGAGGTTGAACGAAGCAGGTTCTCTCTACCTTCTGCCTTGTCTTTCACAGGAGTGAACGGTGCTGGAGGCTCCCTGCTTGGGAAGGCTCTTCCAGCAAGCTCATCCCAGTGCCAGGTGGTCACAATGGCTGATAAGGCTAGGAGATCCTGGTGCCTTTGGGTCACTGTCTCCCACTGCCCACCCCTGTGAGCAGATCCACAACTAATCTCAAAGCTTTTTTTTTGCCAAGAAAAGGCATCTAGCTCTTGTGCCTGCCTTTGTAGGACACTTGGATGGGGTGGGAGAGCCTAGTGTGTCAGTTCTGCTGCCCTCTCCTCTGGCCTCAGCAGCAGCCCTGGGCAGTGCTGGGAATATGGACACAAAGTGACAGATATTCCTCATGCTCTGGCTTGTGAGTGGCTTTTCCTCTTCTGTCTTTTCTTCATCTCACATCTACCAGCTTAAACAAACCATTTAATTAGGAAAATGAGCCCCTGTGCCCCTTTCAGCCTAGGTAAGCTCTTGGCCCTCCCCAGACCACTTGGCAAGGGCCTGCCTGTATGGGACAGCACCTGTGGCTCAGGGCTGTGCTGGGAACCCCTTCCTGGTTGGGGGCAGAACCTGTGGGAAGACCTGCAGCCTTTCCAGCCCTTCTGTATAAAAGCACCTCATTCTTTATAGCTCTCCATCATTTTCTTAACCCCTCTCTACGTGTGGTGATTAAGGGTTATTATCCCCATTTCACAGAGGTGAAGTAAGTTGCCAAAGGCCATGGAGTGAGTCAGTGCCCAGAGCAGATTAGTGCACAGGAGAGGTGCGCCCTGCTCCCAAGCCTGCATTTCTTCCTCAAGACTCTGCTGCATCCCTTTAGGGGATCAAGAAATTGCTTCAGCAGACTATGCTGGAACATGCTGATCCAGCAATTAACACCAGCAAGTCAATGACACGTGACATCTCCTCACCAGCAGGTTTATGGCTGCTGCTTGAATTGCTTCTGTCCGACCGACTTCTACCTGTCCACCCATCCTTCTGCCTGGGTTATGTCCACCTCTTTGTGTCTGGCCATTCCTCCTTTCTATACATCTACCTGCCCAGGCCCTCCTTCCTCCCACCTTCCCTCTACCTCTCAGTCTTATTTATACTCAACTTGCTCCTTAAAACCAAATGGAGTTTGTTCAAGTCATTTGACTTTGCTTTTAAAGCCTAGATCCTTAATTTGGTCTGAGCAGAAAAGTGGGACAGGTTGAACCGGTGCTCCCTGACATCAGGTGGTTCTGGAAGCAGGTACTTTCTCCTCTATCTTCACATCAGAAAATCTTTTCCCAGTGATTTATGCTCAAGCCAGGTTCTACCTTATGTTTATCTGCAGTCGTTTCTGCTGAGAGCTCAGGAAGCTGGCACACCACTTCCTTCCTGTATTGTGCAATTCCTTTGTTCTGCAAACCACCCCAGAGGCAAGAAATGACACCAAGGATCCACAGGACAGGTGGATGTTTATCCATTCTCTGTTGTGGTGCTGGGAATGTTTGGAAGTGACAGGGCAAGGACGTTGTCTTCATGTTCTCATCCTTCTGTCCTGTCTCTGCAAGCCTGATAGACACTGTCTACAGCCAAGCCAAGCCCAAGGAATTCCCTGGAGAGGACTGTAATACAGTCTGGCAGCAGCTCACGAGTAAGAAACCCCTCTCTCCCCAAATCCTTTGCCCAAACATTCCTTCGGTTTATTTTTGTTGTTGTTCCAAATGCTACTTCCTTGGGGCATCCTTGGCAATTCTGGTCCCTCCTGCTAATTACACATCAGTCACGGCTCTTACTTATCAGACACTTCCATAATGCAGCCAGATCTTGGGTGTTTTGCTTCTTCAGTCCTTGTCTGTAAAGAAAGCCCTCAGTCTCTGAACCATTTGATCCTGAAGGTCATTGAGATAAGAACATTGATCTCCTCACTGCCACGTCAGCCTCATCCTTGCTCTGTTTTTAAATCCTAAACACCTCGGACAAACATAATGAACTCTGTTAATGAGTGGTTACTGCTGCAAGCCTTGGACAGCAAAGAACCCCCAACTCCTCTGCCCCAGCAGCAGTGATGACACTCAGTGTTGGCTTCACGGCTCCTGCTGCTGCCAGGGAAGAAAATTCCATCCTGAAAGTGTATTTTGTTCTCAATAGATGCCCTCTCATCTGACTCATCCCAAAAGAAGTCCTTGATGGAAAATTTGTTTAGATCCAAATGGTTCCGTGATAGTTGAAATGCCTTTTTTTTTTCCCCACACAAAAAGCGTCATGCAATTAACTGTTGATGGTAACTCTGTACAAGTTAAGTCCTCATGGGTCAGCATGAGGACTCTGGTGGGATCCATGTGAAGATGTGTAATGAGACGAGGACTGAGGGGTGAGAAGAGTGCTGCTGGCTTGAAGAACACCACCCTTAGAGGGCTAGAGGAGACCTGGGCTCCCCTGTGTGCTGCAGCTTCCCTCAGCTGCAGGAGAGAGCGGCACAGCTGTAAAAACACCACTGGGCTAAGAGCAACCCACGCTGGGAGTTAGGATCCACTGCTGCCAGATTTCTGCTGGCTTTTGACACGTGCCATAGGACCTGGCGAAACACGAGAGTCATCGGGGTGTGCTACGAGCTCTGAGTCATAATTCCGTGCTGCCCCGAGGATTTTTCTGCCTGTCTTATATAATCCAATGTTTGTTTACTCTCATTGCTGTGGAGATAATGCTGCAATACACAGGAGCATCTACCCACGGGGAGCGCTGCTCCAGCAAGGTGAGTTCAATGGGTGAACACAGCGTGTGTTGCTCAGGTAGTTCAGACCTAGTTCAGTGGGTTATGCTGTTGATGATGAACAGACATTTGGCATCCTGGGCTGGCTCACGCTCGTATTTAAGTGAGCCCCCATCCAGTCTCCTTGGATTTTCCCTCAGAAAAGACTTTCCAGCAAATCCTCCAAGCATCCAAGTGCCAGAGAGCTGAATGCTAGAGCATTCAGGGAAGGTATTCCATGGCGACTTTGTGTCCCACAAGAACCTGGGAATTACACTTGTGTTAACTGGAGCTGGCTGCACAATGAACAGAGATGAAGAGAGGCACGAAGTGTCACTTGACAGCCCAGGGAAGGACTCAGGTCATCAAGGTCCTGAAGAATATAAACTTTCAGCATAGAACCACAGAATCACAGAATCTTCTGAGCTGGAAGGGACCCACAAAGATCATCAACTTCAACTCCTGACCCTGCACAGGACACCCCAACAATCCCACCCTGTGTCTGAGAGGCTTATCCAAATGCTGGGCCTGATGTCCCCAGGGCACAGATGTCTCTCCTGGCTGCCAGGGCACTGCTGACTCATATTCAACTGGCCATCGACCAGGACTCCCAGGTCCCCTTCCACAGCTGCTCTCCAGCCTCTCATTCCCCAGTCTGTCTGTGCATCCAAGATTGCCCTGTCCCAGGTGCAGAATCTGGCACTGTCTTTGTTAAACTTCATACAGTCAATGATTGCCCAGGCCTCTCATTTGTCAGGGTCACTCTGCAGGGCCTCTGCCTTTGAGGGAGTCAACAGCTCCTCTCCATTTAGTATTGTGTGCAAACTGACTCAGTATTCCCTTGAGTCCTGTGTCCAAGTCATTTATGAAGATGTTGAAGAGCACAGGGCGGAGGATGGAGCCCTGTGGAACTCCACTAGTGACAGGTCACCAGTCTGGTGTCACCCCAGTCACTGCCACCCTTTGTGCCTAACCTGCGAGCCAAGTGCTCACCCACCACATGACGTGTCTATCCAGCCGTGTGCTGGACATTCTGTCCAGAAGGATCCTGTGAGAGACCCTATGACAAGCTCTAGTGAAACCCAAAAAGATTACATCAGCTGGCTTCCTACACCAGACTCAATAAAGCTGTGGATAATCAGATCTATGCCAGCAAATAAAACAATAGGCAGGTCAGATGCTCCACCTCTTCACCTTCCTATTTCATTTCTCACCAACATCCTACTTCACCTATTCCATATCATCTGTTCATCCATCCTCCCCAATAGCTCCTACTTGCTGGGATACTTCTGCAGAAATCTGTGTTTCCTCTTTCATACTTCTTCCTTCAGGGTTCCCTTTGAGGCCTTAGCATGAACACCACCACCAAAGAAGAGAGCATCCTCCAGCTCTGGTCTCTGGAGGAGCTCTGTCGATGTCCATGCGTGGGTTAGGACACGGATTCACCTCTACTTGGATATGTGACTGCATGACTGCTTTGGAGACAGGAGGAGACAGCAAAGGGGAGAGTCCCCCATGGTTACCTTTTGTAAATAAAGGACGGTCCCTTTAAGCACAGCATAAAATTTCTTCCAACCTCTTCTTCCTCTGGGAGCTGAAAAAGGAAGAATAGTTAATTGTACATGTCTGCCAGCACTGCTTGACCTCCCAGGCAAACCCAGCCCTTCTCCTGACCCACCACAGGCACTCACTGATGCCCAGAGCTCCCACACCTCCAGGCTACTGCTCACAAGTGGTTTGTCTGGAGGGACAGGTGTTTGAGGGACAGTGGCTGGGCTCTGCAGCCTCCCAGAAGGAACACAAGCAGGTCAGAGCAGACATGAGCTGGTACAGAGGTACAAGCAGACACCTGCAGGAAGTCTCTGCTCCTCCAAACCCAGGTTTGTGCTCCTTGGACTAAATGCTTGGAGAGCAGAGACATTCCTTGAGCTCCCCTGCTTGGAATTGAGCAGCTGTACCCTGGATAAGGCAGCTTCTGTTCTGCTGAGGAGGGATCATTACCATCCTGAGGGGCTTGGGGACAGAGAGCTTGGCAGGAGCTGGAGAGCGGTGGGAGGTGAGGGGAGCCATCCACATCACCACAAGACAGCTGATCCTCCGAGCACGGGCTATTAAGAAGGTGCTGGAAGCAAGGGAGGCCTTTGGTGGTAATCTCTACTCAAGACTTTTTAATCACCTGCAGTGACTGGGCCAATCATATCGATTAGCAAAAGGAATTACCCAAGGTTTAATTAATCTCTGCTCATTAACAGTTCCCAAATACCTTTACCTTTCCTGTAATGCCCTATGCTGGTAGCAGAGCTATGGGGTGTTCCGTTGCCCAGGCAGCACATGGCAGGATATGGGCAGGAGCAAAGCTTGGCAGGCCAGACTGTGCCCAAGGTCAGGGCTGGAGTGGACACCTGCTGAGGAACCAGCCTTCCCCCATTGCTCAGAGTCTGGGATTTGGGATTATGCCCATGAACAGGATGGAAGACCAGGTCTGTCAGTGTTAGATTCCTTGGCAGTGAGAAGGGAAGACTGAGGCTTCCTGAAAACACTCATATCCACAAATGCCTCAAAACACCCTCCTTTCCCTGTGCCCTGGCACCTGTGGGTCTCTCTCGTGTTCCCTGGGATATGGTGAGGAAACGCCTTCATCAGGATGGGTAGGGCAAGGCTCTGGGGCTGCCTGGGGCACCTGTCCCCCGTCCCTGGACACGTACTTCTCTTCCCATCCATGTCTGCGTGGGTTTTCCGGGTGAGGACGCCGTGCTTGTAGGTGACTGCGTTCAGCGCCTGGGGGATGTCCAGGAAGGGGTTGCTGCTGTCAACAATCCTTGTCACTTTTTTCGCGCTGGCTCCGAATTTGTCATCTACCAGCTCCGACAGGGATTTCCTCAACTCGTCCTCGTCACTTGGAAACAAAATCAGAGAAGAGACTAAGTGGAGGAGATGTGGGTTTGGTCACAGTGCAAAGCAGCCCTATCTGCTTTGGGTTTAGAGTTTTTATTACAGGATTGGTGAGAGAAAGAAAAAGAAAGGAGATGTCGGGACCATAAGAGAGAGAGTGCCGATAGTGGTGGTCTGAGCTGGGACCAGTGTGGGTGGAGGTAACTGTCCCAGTGGTCCCACTGTGAGGTCACTCAAAATAGGGAAGGGGTTGAGTGCTTGTCTGAACACCAGGAAACTGCAGACATCCCACGCTGAGGACTGCAAATATTGCACAGGAAAAGTCTCCAATTCTTTGCCCTAAGCCAGAGCTTAAGGAGGATTTTTGCTGAAGACCAAGGTATCACTGGCATTTCTCAGCTGCTGAGAGGCAGTGCCTGGGGCCTCCTAGGCAGTGAAGTACCTTTAGGAATGTCCTCTGCATCTCTGAGGAACAGAAGATCTGCAGACATTTTTGAGATGAACCTACTCTGGCACAAAGAAAGTAGAACTTGTACAGGAAGTAATATTTCCCAGTGCCCCTGGGACATGAAGGAGAAAGAGCAAACAGGGCTTTCCTGCCCTGATATGTCAATGTCTAAATGGGATTCGTGGTCACCTCAGGTGGCACATCAGATTGGGACCAAACCTCAGCTGAGGACTGACCCTCAAAGAATCCACCAGCTGGGATGTGAACAGTGAAACACAATTCCCCACCTGCAGCAAGCAAATGGCCGAAGCATCAGACACCTCTTGGAAGAGAAGGATGATTTCTCAGCCCTCAGCACCCACAGGAGTCCTGGGGCTCTGGCAGAGCCCAGATGCTATTCCCAGGTGGGGAGTTAGTGGGGCTCAGGTGTTTGGGCTGAGCTCCTTGCTGTTGGTTGCACACCTGCCTGTCTGGTGGGATCTGCGGGCAAGGGCATTTCCTTCCCTGGCATGGACAAGGACACAAGGCAGAGGCAAGCAGAGAGAAGAGGGTCCTGGATGTGCGAGGTTATGACTCAATGCCAGGTCTCTGAAAGAAAACCAGGTGCCCCATGCCAGGGAGTCTCTGACCCACGTACCTCATGCCAGGGGGCTGCAGAGGAGCTGAGGGCTCTGCAGCCCAGCAGGATGCCCTGCAGGAACGCGGGCCCCAGGCCGGCTGCGATGAGCGAGGGGGCGCAGGGACAGCGGGGTGGGTGAAGAAAGGCGGGGGGGATCCGGACCCCCACGGCCCTGCGGCAGCGGGACCCCGGCGGGGTGACATCCCCGGGATGTGCCCGAGCAGGGAGCTGCGCTGGCGGGCGTTGTGTAACCGCAGCCCGCATCCAGAGGCAGATGCACTCCCGCTGAACTGCCCTTACATAAAGCAGCCCGCGCCTCCCGCTGCGGAGCCCGCAGCTCCCTCTCGCGACACAGCCCACGCGTGACCGGCCCCGCTGCGGCGCTGGCACCGCATCCAGGGAGTCAGCGAGGGAGGATCCAACCGTCTCCAGCTGCTTTTTTGGGTCAGGGTAATATGAGGAAGAGAACAGGTGATGGGGCTAATGGCACAGAAGGTCCTGCTCTGTCCGGAGACAAAGAGAGGTCTAAGATTGAGAAGGAGAAAGGGGGGGGGAGAGAGGAGAGGGGGAGAGGAATGTCCACTCTCTCCACTGTGTCAGCTTAAGACCTCAGGTCTATCACGGGCTTCCCCTCGGGAGATGCTGGGGCTGGGGGACCTCGCCGATGATCCTGGCCTGTGCTCTGAGTGGCGGAGCAGGGGAAGAAGGACTGAGGAAGGTGCTGTGTGAACCTGTGATGGAGCCCACCCTGCCAGCTGTTTCCAGGGTCGTTTCAGGGTGACACGTGATGCTCTCATCGAACTCGTGGATGACATAAAAAGGAGGGGTACAAAGCCACTGCTGAGAGGGCCAGGAGCACCCGAGTGCCGCACTGGGGCTCCGGGTGATCAGCAGGATGAGCAGGAGCAGCCAGTGCGTCCTGGCAGAAGCAGAGGCCAGGAGCATCCTGGGCTGTGTAACAGCGGCACAGTGAGGAGGCGAAGAGAAGTGATCCTCAGCTCCACACTCCCTGCATCACATCGTGATGCACAGGAAAGGGCATCAGCAAGGCGGAGAGACTTTGGCTGAGGCCACCAAGAAACCTGGAATGTAAGAAGCAACTGAGGGAAATGGATTTGTTCAATCTACAGAAGAGAGGGCTTTGTGGGACCTCTCGGCAGCCTTGTGTGAGGGGGTTATTGAGAGAACAAATCCGGGCTCTTCACTGTGGTGCATGGCACAAGGACAAGAGACAGTGGGCAGAAGTCAAAACAACAGAGACAAGAAAAAATGCCACTCTCAGAATAATAAAGTATTGGTTTGTGGATCCAAAAGGGCTGTGGGTTCCCTGTCCTGGGAGGGTTTCAGGATCAAATTGAACAAAGCCCTGAGCATCCTGGTCTGAATTCAATGTGGACCATACTTTGAGGAGGAAGCTCAACAAGTGATATCACAAAGTCTCTTCCCTCTGAAGTGATTCTCTGATACTGTTTCCAGAAAAAAAAAACCCATGTGGGAGAGATGGAAAGTCTCTGTGACCAAAATAACCCCAGATCTTTGCTTGTGCAAAGACTTCTGAAGCACCTGGAGAGGAACCAGCATTTTACAAGTGTAATAGTAAACAAAGAGGGCATTCCCTTCCTCTAGGTCATGGATCCACAGACTGTCACCAACCTTCCCAACTGCCTTTGTGTCTAAGCCATAAATAAACTCCATTTGTCTACAGAGGGACTTCAGCACTTAAGGGCTTGGCAGGAAATATTCTGGGATTGAAAACATTATTTAGGACCTGTCAGCTACTTGGAAAGACACAGTATCCCTTTAATGCTTAGCGTATACTTACATGGCCCACTCCAGCTTCTCATTCTTGATGGAGTTATATAGTGTCTGCAAAAAAGAACATGGAATTAGCTGTGTCTCTCATGGAAGTGGTGTCTGCTTGTGGAGACATCTCCTCCTCCACACCCTGTCTGTTTTCTTGTAGAGATACTTTCCCTGCTGAACTGTCCTGGAGAAGCATTCCCCAGGGAGCAGGATGGCTGCTGTCCTGCTGGACCCCTTCTTTCTGCGTGCCACACTGGGTGTGGGACCGGGCACATCAGCAGCAGAGGGCTCTGGCAGCCAGCCCTGCTCAGGAGCCTGTACATGACATTTTTGACTCATTCTGGGTGCTGTGCCTAGTTTTGAGTGAATCTTGGCCTACACACAGTGGTAGAAGAGTCTGAGATATGCCACGACACCTTCAATGTCTTAACTAGGGGAAATGACGGGAGTAGCGGAACTGAGCAGCAGAGTAGGGATGAATGACCTTGGAATCAGCTTTTCCAGTTCTTTCTGTGAAAAATTCCAGTGGCTTCCCTGGGGCACTGGAAAAGAAGCAGGAATGGGCTAGCAAAGCAGAATGTGGAGGTGGTCCTGACCATACGGAGGGGTAGGATAGGGTGAGGTCTGCTGGAATAGGATAGGGTGAGGTCTGCTGGGAGATGGAGGTGTCGCCCCAAACACAATGTGACACCCCTGATGTGGCACCTCCTGTTCCAACCTCCTTCCATACAACAAAATTCAGGTCAGGCCGCTGGACCTGCAGCAGGTGCAGAGGCCAGTGGTGCTGCTAAACCACGTGGCAGGAGAAAATACTCCTTTTGGGGTGTTTAACCATATTCCATGGTACTGGTTAAATACTCCTTTTGGGGTGTTTAACCATATCCCGTGGTACTGCACTGGTTGTGTTGGAACATTGCATCTAGTCAGTGAAGGCAGAGAAAAGTTTCAGTGCTGGATGGTCGTATTTTGGGGTACTGGTTGTGTTGGAAAATTGCATCTAGTCAGTGAAGGCAGAGAAAAATTTCAGTGCTGGATGGTTGTATTTTGGGGTGTGGGGTACCTTTGGGCATTATCTGAGCTGCTGCGGGGAAAGGGCTCCTGGTATGCTCTGAGGGCAGATATGCCACAAATCTGGACAAAACACCACCAGGGAACAGACCTATTTTGGCTCACTGCAAGTTAGCAGAGACATTCATGGGGATTACAATTCTTGTCCTGAAACAACTGGAAAATGCTGATTGAAGGGCTCAGAGTGTCCCAGCAGGACTAGGTGGCACTGCAATAATAATGACAGTATCCCACTGGCTATTTATATCACATTACCTTCAGCAAATCCTTTGCAAAGTCCTTCCCATCGTTCAGCCCATCCAGGTTGGCTATGAACTGTTGGCACGACATCTTTTTGCCAATGTTCTGTAAGGCAAAGAAGCAGCTCATTAAACTTGTGGAGAGCTTTGACTTTAATCAGTGTCTTTCAAAGAACAATTTTATGCGTAGTGCTGAAGCCTGGGCTTGTCTCAAGAGCTCAAAGGGCTTCTGATGTGATTTTCTGTTGGGCTCTCTACTTTATTTGCTCATGCCAGCATCCAAATGTTTCAAATGACCTCTTTTTTAATGGTGGAAATAAGACACCTGAAAATAGCCTCTCCAGCTCTTGCTGGAGTGGTCCTGGGCACAGGCTCTGTGTCTCAGAACTCAAGACAATCACTCAGCCTGGTGAAATGACCATGTTGGGATGGGGCTCCAAGCCTACTCTGAGTGAAATTGTGTGAGCTTGCAGCGCCAGCACCTGGAACAGCAAGCATTAGGCAGGGGAATGCTGGTCCTTGATGGAAGCTGTTATTTTTCATTGCCATTACAAAAAGAAATGGTCCAGCTACTGGTACTGTGGGAACTTGGGTACAGCGGAGTGAGAGGGCAACGCACGTACAGTGGGAGAATCTCACAGCCTGGAACACACCCAGCACCAGCTAATGCCAACAATATTTGGTACTGATGCTTCCAGGCCACCCGGCATCCCTGACATCATGGATTCACCATTTGTGGCATCTGTCTTCCCAAACCCTTTACCCTTCACCACAGCCAGGTGAGTCAGTTCCTCAGCCTGCAAGGGTCGAGGCAGGGAGCCTTTTCCCAAGCCTCCCTTGCAATCCTACCTCTGCAAAGGGAGGGAGCAGAGGTGTGGAGGAGTCAGTGGCAATTACAGGGTTCAGAAAAAGGAGTTTGATGTCACAAAGGAAAGATGGGAGTCTCCGGGGCCATGTTATATCGTATCCTTCACACGCTCAGTGTGCGGGGCAGACCCCGGTGACATCGCATGGCGTGGGCAGTGGGGTCAGTGAGGACAGCACGAGCTGCCACCAGTGGTCCTGAGGATCCCAACAACACCTTGACATTGTTGGGCTTCACACCAAGGTATGGGCAGGGTGGCCATCCAGGAGGACGTGGGAGGATGGCCCAGAAGAGCAGAGTCAGAGCCCTGCTCAGGGCTCAGTGAGGAAGAGGAAGGGCTTCAGTGAGTCTGGCAGGGGATGAAGCTGCAGCAGATGATGCAGGAGATGCCCTGCAAGGTGAGATATGTCCTCTGTGCAAGGAAATAACCTCCTGAAAGAGATGACACCAGAAACCTCTGCCCACAAATGTGCACTGCAGGTGACCTGGGGGCTTCTCCCCAGATGAAAGCATCAGGAGGAAGCGAGGCCTTGGGATTAGCTCACCATGCCCCCACACCCCCCTGCCTTCTGTGTGTGCAAACACTCTCGGGCTGCACAGGGAGCCAAGCACTGCCTTTGAGCAGCTCTGTCTGATACTCTTAATTATGCCTCCTGCTGGTGCCAGCTCCAGATGAGCTGGCTCCCTTGAGAGATCAAGAAAAAGAAGAGTAAAGCACTGTTACAAAT
Organism: Callaeas wilsoni; assembly: GCA_013398955.1. Lineage (NCBI taxonomy): Eukaryota > Metazoa > Chordata > Aves > Passeriformes > Callaeidae > Callaeas > Callaeas wilsoni. Next base: position 45,639 of record VWPU01010376.1, read on the forward strand.
CTGCAGTGCCTGGGGACGTGGTGTGGCACAACACAGCTCAGCCCTCGTGGCTTTCTCCCGGGGAGCCCCATTAGCCAGAGCTGCCAGCCAGTGTTCAGTGCACACGGCCTGCAGAAAGCTCAGGAAACGAGCAGACATTCTGGGATTTCAGCAGAGAGAAGAGACATTCGTGCGCTTGCTGGCCAGCCACAAAAGATAAAGGAAAAATCCAGCAGCGCAGCAGAGTGAGGGTGGAGAAGGGGAGGAGGGCGAGGATCCTCCAGGAGGAAGGGAGTTTGGAGGTGAGGCAGGTGGTGCCTGGGACCTTGAGGCACAGAACTGCTTTGCACAGAGAAGGTGCCTCCTCGCAGCCCTGCGCCGAGGCAGGGGAGCAGAGTGCACAGCACTGGCCGTCGTGCCAAAGAGACCTCGCTCTAGTGATTCAGCACTGAGTGCAGAGGCCAAGGCAATTTTGGAAGTGCGTGGATACAGTGAGATAACACAAGTTACCAGTCTCACAGGCCCTTTTTTGGGGTTTCTCATGCACTTGTCTGGGACTCATATTCATCCCAAGGGATGCCTTCCTTTTTGTTGTGTGATCTGTCTCTTCCTCTGGTGCAAGAGACCTCTGAGCTCACCTGGGGCAGCAGCCACACCGTGGAAAATCAGCTAATTGCTGAGTAATTGATGTGGTCCTGGATGTGTTCTAGGCTGCAGGAACAAAATCACGCCCCTGCAGGGAACCAGCCTGCAAATTTTGGGTACCAGTGAGCCCTGGGCCCCACAAACCTGCTGTGGGCAGAGCGGTGGCACTCTGCAGGTGACGCCAGGGGCTGCTGACACCTCGGAGCTCTCCAGCCCTCCTAGTGCCGCTAAGGCATCTCTGCTGCTGGCACTGAACCCTGAGCTTGGCTTAAGGACACCACCAGAGGGTTTGTTAGACTGATAGCGATGGACAAACAGAGTTAGGACCTGCTCAGGATCCCATTTTGAGCTTTGTTTGGTGATCTGCTTTTTGAACAAATCCCATTATTAATCCAGAAGGTGACCTTTCCTAAAGGACTAAAATGCACCCATGAGTGCTGGTGAGGCAAAGGGGTTGATCTGTCACCGTCCTCCCATGGCCAGGAGAGAGAACACCAACAGTGGGAAAGGAGACATCCCTAATCTTTGTCTCCCTGGGGCAGAGATGGAGCAGGGCGGTGCTTACTTTGCCCTAAGAGCTCCTGGAGCTCAAACAGCACCAGCAGAGCAAAGCAGAAAGTTGCAAAACCTTGGATTATCCTACAAGTATAGTCTTAGAATGCTTGGAATGTTTGTTGGTGACTGCTGGCTTTTAACACCAACTCCAGGTGCTTCCATGAATAGGGAATGTCTGATTTTAAAGTTTTCTGGTGGTTTGAAAACAGGGTCTGAGTGCAGCTGAGCAGAACACCAACAGTGCTAAGGCCAGGTGCTGATCTCCTGTTTTAAACCTCTGTGTCATGGTCTTTGCTGGAATGGTGAACTAGACCGTGCCAGAGGCACTGCTGCCCCTTTACAGACACACATCCACCCCCCTCTCCTCACCGAGGGCACTTCCCGCTCCAGCAAGGCACAGTGAAACACTGCAACACACACACAACACTGAAAAGGGGAATAAACTCAAAAGTGACATGGAATATCATGGCAGCATCTTTAACGAGGAGGGGTGGGAGATCAAGTCACACATTCCCAGGTACACCACAGCTCATGAAGGTTTCTTTACACCAGAAGCGCTTCATGTGATGATATCAGCTGCTGATGGCTTGCTAAGTAGGGAAGAACACTGCACAATCACTTAGGATTCCAGACAAACAAAATTCCTTACTGCTTTTAACACAATCAAAACAAGTCAAATGCCAGTGCTTTAAAGCAAAACACTAGAAGGACTGCACTTACCACCTGGTAAAGGGTTAAAGAGCAGAAAGAGAGGTTCCAGGAGCAGAAGGAAATTAAAAAAAAAAAAAATTAAAAAAAAGGAGGAAAAGCAGAAGAAGAAATTAATGTTACACATGCAGAAAAATAAAGAGAAGATTTTTCAAAGAAAGCTCAGGCATTTGCACACCTGGTCAAAAGAAAGCTATTTTTTTCTGTGCCTAGATATCATGAGAACATTTCTTCTTACCAGGCCTCTGAGCCAGCTTGTCAATGAAGAATAGAAATGGTAAGGTTTTCGAGGTTTAGGCTGGTTTTTTTGTCTCTTCAATTATGTCTGTCTTTCCAGAGGCATATTTTGGATTTTTTTTTTTTTTTTTACTTAAAAAACTAGACTAAATACTATTATTTTGGATTGAAGTCACATAGTTTGCCTTTTGCCACAATGCTGCTTTTGCTGCTGCAGGAAATGATTTGATGAAAATAATTCCTTGGCTCCAACCATTTTGGCTGGAGGATGAATGCTCTACGAGACTGATCCCACCACTATCCCACTGGGTGCAGAGACTGGTTACTGGGAGCCTCTAAAAGGTGGTGAGAGATCTTCCCACAGCTTCTGCTGTTTTCCAGCCACTCTTCTGGGCACTGAGCTCTGCTCGCTCTGCTCTTTGGCCAGAGGCCTCTCTGCTGTGAAACTCTCCAGTGGCTGCCTGTTACATCTTGGGGGAAAGGAACAGCTGGAACTCACTTCATGACTTGGGAAGGAAAGACCAAACCCAGACCTGCGTGAACCCACTGGGCCCCTTGCAGCAGTTTCTGGGAAGAGGTGTCTGCACCACGAGAAGGAGCAGCCCCACAGGGACCGGCAGGGAAGACCTCACTGAGAGCTCCTGGGACAGGGCTGAGCTGGGCAGCAGCAGAGGAAGCAGCACTGCTGGCCCTGGACAGGGTAACTGATGTCAGCAGGACATATGCCTTTGGCTTGAGTGTGCAGTGACACTTGCCTGTGGACTGTCCCCAGGTGTGGGCCTGGCACCCGAAATTCCCCCTGGAGCAGGTCAGAGAACTCTCTGCCAACCTGTCTCAAGTGTCCAGCAGCACACTCAGCCTAAGGGAACAGACCTCTGCACTGGGAAGGAACAAAGGATGGATGCACCTCCACAGGTACTTACGTGGCCATGGAGGTCTGTGTTCAGCAGCATCAGGGCACAGGTGAGCGTATGAATCCCATCTGAAACACACAACAGTCACACAGCTGTGCCTCATTGCTCCCCTTCTCCTGCAGGACTGGTGTTTGCTGTCTTGGCAGCGCAGCTGTTGCAGAACCAAGGCCAGTTGCTATGTCTGGGGGCCTTAAAGAATACCTGGTCCCTTCAGTTGTGTAGGATTTAAAAAAAAAAACCAAAACAAACAACACAAAAAAAACCCCAAAGACATCTTCTTTTCCCTCAGACGTTACCTTTTCCTAAAACAACCACCAGGAAATTGGCTTCAAAGCAGTTTTGCTTTAGAAGACCAAACTTCCCACTGAGCCTTATTCCATTTCCATGGACTAGATGATCTTTAAGGTTGCTTCCAACCCAGGCCTTTCTATGATTTCATTATTCCCATTTTGTCCTGATGCCACTGCAGAATGGGGCAGAGACCCAAAGAGGGCTGGTTTGCCCCCAGCAGATCCTGGCCACCTCAGGGGTTTGTCCTGAGGTCTTTAGCCATCATTCCCTGGCAGTCTGTAAGCTCTTGAATGGTTCAACAAACACTGTCCCTACAAATCAGTGCGGCAGTTTTGGCTCTCTGACTTTAAAAAAACTCACAGGAAGTTTTCCTTCCACGTAGGACACCATAGCTGCCTGTCCTACACCAGTAGCTGGTGGTTTGATGTTATTTCAAAGCCATGAGGTGTCCTGAAGCTTCTCAAGGTCAAGAGATGAGTCTCCATGTGTCAGCTTACAGCACTGAGATGCAAACACACTCTGGCACACAGACTGGTCCTTGAAGGACCTCACAAAAGGGCTAGGAGAGCACCAGGGAGGAGGCAGGGACTGGAATATTACTTTCACAAGCAGCTGCTTTGGGTTTAGAACAATGATGCCTTCCCATTGTGCATTTTTGAGTCTCTGTGGGAGGTTGTGGGTATGACTTTGGTCAGGTAAATCATGTCCCAAATGGCCCCGTGGTGGAGATGGTGTCCCAAAACCTGTCATTCTCTCGCCCACTTTTTCTCTCAGCTCACAGAAAGTCACAACATAATCACAGAGTTCTTCCATGTCTGGGCTTCACCCAGTGCAGGAAAGGAATAACAGGACACCACTCTCTGGGAGAAAAACTGGAATCAGCCTCTTGTCCCAGGCAACAAGTGACAGGAACAGAGGAAACAGCCTCGAGCTGTGCTAGGGGAGGTTCAGGTTGGACATCAGGAAAGATTTCTTCACTCAAAGGGTTGTCCAGGGAAGTGGTGGAGTTCCCAGTCCTGGAGGTGTTCAAGAAGCAACTGGATGTAGCTCTTAGGTCCCATGGCCCTTGTCTGTAGGGTTGGCAGGCGGGTGCAACAGAACTGGGATATCGCTTTCAGGGGGGAGTGTTGGAGAGGGGTCAGGACTTAGCATGTGGGATAGTTCAACCTGCACTCTAATGTCTACAGGGTGGGGGACCCTTCCCAGTGATGATCATCTTTGGATCACTGGAGGAGGACATCACACAAACTTAGGGAAATGAAATCTAAACCTGTATTTTATTGGGATAGCGCTGATAAAGGCAAAAAGGTCATTCTGTTTTGAGAACAGTGAGTGTCCAGCTAGCTTAGCAGAGGAACTCGGGGGTTCGTGGAGCACTAGGCACTGCTGCCCTTTGGGGAGCCTGTGAAGGGAGGACAAGCAGGAGGCCTGCAGCACACAGGGGGTGGAGGAGGAATGCCTGGCACTGCCGTGGTGCCAGCTGAGAGCATCTCAGCAGCCTGATCCCAGGCAGGGGGCATTTCCAGGTGCCTGTAAGCAGGTGTGTAGTGCCATTCATGTAAGTGCAAACCTGGACGTGCTCCTGTCTCTGTGTGGGTCATGTGCACCAGCAATGATCTCTCCCATTTAAAAATCAGAGAATCATGGAATCAAAAAGCCTCTAAGATCATTGAGTCAAACGATGGCCCGGCACCGCTGTGTTCATCACTAAACCACATCTCCAAGGGCCACATCTTCATGTCTTCTGAACACTTCCAGGAATGGTGGAAGTGTAGAATTATTAAGGTTGGAAAAGACCTCTAAGGTCATGGAGTCCAACTGTTAACCTAAAAATGTCAGAAGAAACTATATCCACTTTTAAGAGATAATGTGGAGAGGCTGAAACTAGCTAAGAAAAATCTGCAACTACAGTGAGCCCAGAATTTTATCCAGCTTTGCTTTTTTCTGCTGTTGTGGAACACAATTCCTGTGCAGGGCAAGCCAACAGCATTCCTCAGTTTGCATGGAAAGGTCTTCCACTCAATGGACAACGTCCTGGGCTGAGCTAGCACCAGCCACTCATTTGCCCATTGTCAGCAGCCACTTTGCAAGCCACAATTGGGGTAATTTGCAACCCCTGAGAACAACCTCTGTGGTGCTGAGCAAAGCACAGCCACTGATCCAGGCTCTGGATCCAGTGCTCCTGCAGCACAGCTCACACGGATTTAGGAGGACAAGGCTGCCTGGCACCCCACACTCAGCCCTTGAGATGCTGGTCTGGCTCTCTTGGGAGGGGTCTGCCAGCACCGGGCATCCCCAGTCCCTCCCAGGGCACGGATAATGATCAGGGCAGCATTCCCAGAAAAGGGAGAAGCTGCAGCCGCGCCTGCCTGGCCGTGGGTGGTTGGTTTTGCACTCCAGCTCTGCGCACAGGTGCCCTGCGAGTGTGCCAGGAGGCAGAGAAAAGGAAGCAGTACCTTCGGAGGTGCTCTCCTCGGGGTTGCACTGGCAGTAGCGCCGGGAGAAATGGATCAGCACCCGCTCCCGCTCCTGCGTCTCTCCCATCAGCGGGAACGCTTTCAAGAATGTCCTGCAAAGAGACAGGGATACTCAGAGAGGTACTGCTGGGCAGTGTCCTTGCTAAGGAGGGAGATGGAAAGGGGTCCTTTATCCTCCCCACAGCCCCACGCCCCCGTGTCCCTGCAGAGGGGATGCGAAGGGATCTACGGAGCTGTGCAGCGAAACGTGCTGCTGGCTGGGATGGCACCACGATGGGTTGCCCATCCCAAAGGAAGAAGTTGCTCCCACTTGCTCTGATTCTGTATGGGATGGGATTCCTGGGAAAGCTTCTCTCCACCCCAGGGAAGCAGGCTGTGGGCCCTCCTGTTGAAGCCCACTTTTGGTGGCAGCACCTTGCACCAAATGTGACACCAAAGACTGAATGACAGCCTGGATCTCCCCCCAGTCCCTGCTCCTATCACATGGATTGCTCCCACAGTGCTGAGAATCCTGGAGGAAACCCCAAAATCCCACCACTCTGTCCATCCCAGAGCTCACCTGAGTGCTTTGTCAAGGGTCAGGCCAGTGAAGTCAAAGAAGCTGAGATACTCCTCTGCTACCAACTTGCTAAATTCGTTGCTGTAATTAAAGAGGGAGTGGTCAGCCCCTTCGTCAGGGAAGAAGACATTGTCCACAAGAGGAACAGCAGAATGCTGCCTCTTGGCCAGCCCAATACCAGCAAGACACTGCAGACAGGATCCCAGGCACAGGGAGACTTGCTCCTGGCTTCAAATGCTGCTGGAAGACCTCCCTGATCTGCCCACAGCCAGCCCCAGACACCTGAGAATGAGAAATACCTGCCCTGCTGCACCCCTCTGCTGTGCTCCTGGCCAGGCAGAGCTCCTCCCAAACCAGCCAGGAGGAGGAGGCGGCCAGAAGGATATCCTGTGCTCCTCCAGCACCTGGTTGGAACTCATCTGAGCTCCTCCTAGACCAGCCAGGAGGAGGAGGAGGCCATAAGGATATCCTGTGCTCCTCCAGCATCTGGTTGGAACTTATCTGAGCTCCTCCTAGACCAGCCAGGAGGAGGAGGAGGCCACAAGGATATCCTGTGCTCCTCCAGCACCTGGTTCTCTCCCACTGCTGGACATGTCTCTTCTTCCCACTGCAACATTCCTGCTCTCCCCCACATAGGCTGCCATCTCACCCTCTCACCAGAGCACCTTGCTCCTGTGGCAGACGGATGCTGCTGGAGACTGGAGCAGAGGAGCTCAGATGAGCTCCAGGCAGGGGCTGCTGGCTCAGGACACCAGAAGACAGCCTGACCCCTGGAATCAATAAACTCCTGTGTCTCCAGGGGCTCAGCGACATAGATGGGACTCTCCTCCCTGAGCTCCAGAGCCAGTTAACATTCCCCAGGATATGGGATAACAACAGTGACCAGGGCAAGACCATGTCCCACCCTCAGGAGGGCTTGTGTGTTTGCTCTGGTTTCCTTACTCAGGAATCACCCTCCTCTGACTCCGTGCCAGTGCCAGCCCTTCCTGCAGGAATGGGTGACACTTCCACCATGACGACAGAGAAGAGCAAGGCATTTCCCATGGGGACATTCCTGCCATGCTCTGGCTGGTGGCCCTGCAAGGCATTTCCCATGGGGACATGCTTGGCATCCTCTGGCTGCTGCCCTTTCCACACAGACAGCCTCTACAGACCTCCTCTCACCTTACACCCCGGCTCGATGCTCCCTCCCTCTGCCTGCTTTGGGAGGCTCCAGGCACCAAGAGTTCCAACTGACCTGCTGGGTCACAAGCCACCCCAGGGGAACACAGGAGCTCTGGCCTTTTCTCCCAGTCCATTCCCATGTGGCTGGACATGGACAGGTATGTGCTGTTTTACAGCCTGAACCCCGCTGCCCTGCAGGGCTAAAGCCGTATTGTCCAGGCTCCTTTTGGTGTCACGGTCACCTGGGTCACCTCAGATCCACAAGAAGCTCGTGCGAGTAAAAGCTCACCTCCAGGGGATGAAATAGGCCATGTGCCCACGTCATGCTGCTCATGGCTGGGACCCTGACAGATCCCACACCCCAGGGCACTGCGATGCCAGAACTGCGCTGGGATTTGGTGAGCACAGTTCCAGGAATCCCTGCCTGGCACTGCCACCTTCATGGCCTGGGACAGTTCAAGCTCCACCCAGCACCAGATGTGGCTCTGGGCACTGATGGAGCTGAGACAGACCAATGCAGGAACGAGAGTCTTCCACAGAGAGTTCAGTTGCCCAAACATTTGCCCTTCAGAGGAACAATGGTAATTTCTGGATTTTAGGTTAATTTCACAGAATTGAGGCAGATGGAAACAAACTGTGGGAAGATATCCAACCTGCATTTCCTTGTTTATCAAGCCTTTTCTGCCTGTTTGACAATGATGAATGGTTTTGGCTTTGGTTTACTTTTTTTTTTTTTTTTTTGAAAATTGCCAATTATCACAAAGAAAAAAAGAAGTGGTAAAATGAGCTAAATAGCTTTAAAATGAGATTTCACTTTTTGTACAGCCTTCCTACACGGAGCTGGCCTGAAAGAATCACTTAAACTTAGCCTGCTCCCAGCACTATAGGATGGTCTTACATTGTCTTAAGTGAGCAAGACTGACTCAATACCTATATTACTACCCATAAATACATATCTTCACCCTATTTCCTTTCCTGCTCTGCAAATCCACCTGCATGATCCAAGAGTCTGCAGCTCTGTTCAGGTCTTACGTCACGAAATGGTTCAGATGTCAAAACAAAACTTTTATTTCAAAGGCCGTGTGCATTCCCAGATGTTGGTCACCAAACCTCCCAAGGTGTGAGTGTTGCAGGTGTGAGTGAGGACTGCAGGAAATAGCAAAAGGACAGACTCAGAAACCCAGTGCTTGAAACTTTCCCCCCCTCGGTGAGCTGTCATGGCAAATTTGAAAGAAAGGAGAAGGATGTTGCACCTGAGGCAACAGCAACAAGCAGTGCACCTGCTACAAGAACCCCAGAAAAGGAGGAGAATGAGGATGTTGCCAGGTGATGCAAAGAGCCTCTCTAGGAGTAAATTCCTGCGCTCCTTCTGTCCCAGCACTAAGCTGGGAATCACAGACAAGCCTTGGTACTGCAAATGTGGGTATTTGCTGAGGGACAGGTGTGTTCTGCTGATCTGGGCAGGGGGGAGACATTTCAAGGACAAAAAAAAAAAAAAAAAAAAAAATCCCAGCAACGCAGGTTATATCTGATCCAGGCGAAGGATGATGGGGATTGGTGCCTTCACACCCACTGGCATCCTAAAATAATCTGTTACTGCTACACTTGTTACTGTTACTCTGTCTCTTAGAAATCTCTCTAACTCTCCCACTTTTGAGTATTTTTTGATTTCCCTTCTGCCTTACCCAGGCAAATCTACCAGCTGAAGAGCCTAGACCTCCCTGTGTGTCCCTGGCTCTCCAGCAAACCCTTCCTGCCCTCGTGCAGACGGGGTTGAGAGGCTCTGCAGCAAGGACATTTTGGGGTGCAGACATGAAAAACCTGGGAAGTGGCAGGGAGCCCAGTGCAGAGGCAGATCTGGCTCCCAAACCCTTCAGTCTGGGGATTGCTTTAGTCTTGCAAAAGTCTTGCAAGTCCTTCCCAAAGGCAGGAAGCTCTTGGCTCTGGTGGGCAGCAGCCTGTGACACTTACTGCCCAGTGCTGCAGGCAGCTTGTCCGATTCGTATTTTAAGGCCATTGGGCTTCCAGTTCCAGCTGGAAGGATCTCCAGCAGCCCTGACTCCATCCAGCACGCAGTGGTCCTTCCTGTCTTTTCCTGCCTTCCCAGCACGACCAGCGCTCCCCAGTCCCGTGTTTCTGTCACCCCCTCACTGGGCTGCCTCCCACGTACTTTTTCCCGAGCTGTCGGGCCACGTCGCAGCGCTTGAAGCCCTCGAGGTTGTAGAGGCGCTTGGCCAACCTCTTGGCAGCCTCGCTGTCCGCCCTGCAGCCGTTGGCCAGGGTGTCCGTGCTGCCCTGGTCCAGCTGCTCTGTGCTGCCCATGTCCGAGTCGGAGTCTGACAGGGTGTCCTTCAGGCTGGCGTCGCTGTGCAGAGACAAGAAACGTTCAAGGAGCCGTGGCGCGACTCGAGGAAACCCACAGAAAACAGCCACATTTTGGTTTCTTCTCGCTCTCACAAAAAACAACATGAAAAAAACTGCAATACGGCTGTGAAGTGGACATTGGCCAAACCCTCCTTCATTTCAGCTCAAATGAAAGAGTGCAGTGTGATTCCAAATAGGTAGAAAAGGTCAGAGAGAGGGCGGCTTCCCCCTGAGAAATGAGGATGTATCAAAGTAAGCAGCCTCAGCACCTTTTAAGGTTCCTCTCTCCCCACTGGGGATACCAAGCTCTTTCCAAGCCATGGACATCCAGGAAATCTTGGGGATAGATGGCTTTTCAGTTTGGATTATTTGCTGAACAAGCGAGGACCCGCACTTGTACAGATCCTGTCAATGGGACTGGCACCAGACCTGCTTTTCCTGGTGAGCTGCTCTCCCCGTGGCTGCCTCCTGGCCTCGTGGCTGTGCCCGCAGACAATGCTCTGAGCAGCGCTGCTGGCACCATGCAGGTGGGCATGCAGCCCTTTATCTGCCTGCCCAAGGCCACTTACAGCACCAATTCATGCATTCTGGAGCAGTGTGACTCACTGCTGGCCTGAGAGCTGGACATACGGCCTCGCTCCAGCTCTCCCCTGACCTGGTTGCTCATCACCTGGCTTCCTCATGCAGGGAAGTGCCCTGCGGATGAGCTGCTGCCTCTCAGGGGTGACGGTTTGGGTCTGAGCTGGTCCAGAGGATGAAGTCTCTCCTGATGTCCTCACTGCCTGCAGAAGAACCTTTGGGAAGGCTTCTGTAGGGGTACCCTGTCCTAAGGGAAACCTTGAGGTTTTCCTGCACCTCAGAGACATTTGGGAGGGCATCTCACTGCCCCCCACCTGCCAAGGGCTTTGCAGGTGCAGGTGAAAGTTTTCCTGCTGGTGTTTGGCCTTTCTGCCACAACAGCACGTGAGAGGAAGCACAAGAGGTGAAAGAGCAGCTCCAACCCAATCATGTCCACTGAGCCTTGCTCCTGGACTGGGATCCCACAAGAAAAGGAGGCACTGCCCAAGAAGCTCCCTGCCTTACCTGATGGAGTTAATGATCTTGGTAGCGTCTTCCTCTGACCCTTCCACGTGGAACCCATTTGGGATACTCTTCAAGGACAGCCGGCTCAGCACATTCTCTGACCTGCTGCTGGTAATTGAGTGTCTGAGAGGGCTCCCAAAATCTCCCTCTGCTGGCTTGGCCGCCGCCTGCTCCTGCTTATCAGCAGCCATGTGGTGAAGGGCTTCTCTCTGCTGGGCTGCCAGTTTCTGCTCCAGGAGCTCGGGGCTTTCCTTGGCCCTTTGCTGGATCAGTGGGGTGAGTGGGGCCTCAAAACTGACACAGCTGTCTGTCTCGTCTGTGAGGGAGAGCACGTCCAAAGAGTCCAGGCTGCTGTAGTAGGTCCCCTTCATAAGGTCAGACTCAACGATCTTCTCGAAAGTCGAGCTGAAGCCATCCCTGATGTCTTTGAATTGGAAATGCTCCCTGTCGTCATCACTGCAGCTCAGCTTGGCATCTCCAGACGCAAACCTGCACCAAAAGGAGAAATGTAGAAAATACTGTCAAGGCAATACCTGCCCTGTTCCACTGGGAGCTGGGAGGCAAGAGAAGAGGCAGAAATGGCTGCTGGGATTATGGCCCTTGGGATCTTTCTGTGGTATAATCTGCTGGGTTCCAAATTTTGTCCCAAGATTCTAGAGCTGAAAAAACCAGTTTTGTGATGAGCAACCCCAGAGGCCCAGCCAGCCCTTAATTTGGTCATGTCCCAGTAAAAAGCCAGACCTCTGAACTGGAGACTTTTGCATATGACACCTGCTACTGGATCCAGTGCCAGAACAACCTCCTGGTTATTACTTAGCAGGTCTCGCATTGCCATAATGCCAAGGCAGACAGCCCCTGCTCTTTCAATGCACTCTGCAGAATCACTTCTATTAACTGCTCACACCACAGACCTCGTATATTCCAGCCCTTTACTCGTCCCCTAAGGCCAAACTCATCAGACAGCAAAGGCAGAAAGTCTGTGTCCCTACAAATGCCCCAGCAAAGCGTGTGGGACAGACTGCAGAGACCAGGCAGGAGCGGTGGTCCTGGATGGGTCATGGAAGCATAGAATGGTTTGGATTAAAAGGGACTGTAAAGCTCATCTCGTTCCAGCCTCTGCTGTGAGCACTAGACCAGGCTGCTCCAAGCCCTGTCCAGCCTGGCTTTGACCACTTCCAGGGATGAGGCAGCCACAGCTTCTCTGGGCAACCTGTGCCAGGGTCTTATCACCCTCATAGGGAAGAATTTCTTTACAATATCTAATCTACCCCTGCCCTCCTTCAGTTTAAGGCCATTCCCCCTTGCCCTATCACTAGCTGCCCTTGTGAAAAGTCCCTCTCAGTGGGCACCAACACGTCAGGCACATCACATCTCTCCTTGCACAGCCCCGGAGAAGACAGAGGACAGAGAGGCTTTGTACAGCTTACACCAGCCCAGGAGCACCCTCTGCATCCCACGAAGCAAAGCCAGGCTAAGGTAGGAGACAGGGAAAGGCCTTGCTCGTGTGAATGAACCTGACATCGCCTCCCCTGGGAGAAGTGTCACCTACTGTTACACAGCAGGGAAGGCAGTTGCTTTGCTGGAGTAAGGAGCCATATATTTATTTGTGTTGTAATCACAAAGTCGTGTAAGTGTACTGCAGGAACAGGGGATCTAACTGCCTGTGCTGCTCCCCCAGCCGTCTCTGGAATGCTGGATTATTGCTCACAGCGAGGAGCACGGAGCTCTGCTCCTGCTGCAGCTGAGCCACTCCGGAGCTGCACGCGCTGGGTTGTTTGCATTTCGCTTCTCACTGGTTAATGAGTTGTAATAAAGCACAACTCATCACAGAACCACAGAATCTCCTGAGCTGGAAGGGACCCACAAGGATCATTGAATAGAGCTCCTGGCCCTGCCCAGGACAGCCCAACAATCCCACCCTGGGCATCCCTGAGAGTGTTGTCCAAACGCTCCTGGAGCTCTGGCAGCCTTAGGGCTGTGCCCATTCCCAGGGGAGCCTGTTCAGTGCCCCACCACCCTCTGGGGGAAGAACCTTTTCCTGATATCCAACCTAAACCTTCCCTGGCACAGCGCCAGTCGTTCCCTGGGTCCTGTCCCTGGTCCCAGGGAGCAGAGATCGGAGCTGCCCCTTAGGAGGAGCTGCAGCCCTCAGGGAGGTTTGATCTCAGTGTCCTCTGCTCCAGCTGGATAGGCCAAGTGCCCTCAGCTGCTCCTCACGTGGCCCCTCTGGGCCCTTCACCATCCCCATGTCCCTCTTTTGGACACTCCCTAACAGCTTCAGATCTTTCTCATATTCTGGTGCCCAAAACTGCCCCAGGACTCGAGGTGAGGCCACCCCAGCTCAGAGGAGAGTGGGACAATCTCCTTCCTGGCCCAGCTGGCGATGCTCTGCCTGATGCCCCCCAGGACACGGTTGTCCCTCCCAGCTTCCAGGGCACTGTTGACTCACGTTCAACTTGCCATCACAAGTTTGCCGTGTTGGTGGAGCGAGGATTCTGCCAGAGAAGGACATGATGGAAACCAGGACTATCTTGCCTCTGCACTGCAGTCTTTCTGCAAAGTTTTTCTGAAACTTTATTTGATGGAATGTGATTTTTTTGACAGCTATATGTTGCCATGGGAGGAAATGTGTGGGCAAAAGCTGCAGTCCCAAAACTGCAGGTGCTGAGTGTGTCTACAAGCAAAAGGTGGGGATTTCTCTGGTAAAATTTTTGCTCTTTTTCCATGAGTTCATGGGGCTGAAAGTAGAGTATCATCCACTGATGGATGTCGCAGTTGGACTGCAGAGCTGTGACCTCCCTGAGATCAGTAGGACTGATGCTGGGGGCTTCTGAGAAGGTGAAAGGCCTCTAGGCAACACAGCCACAATGAAAGGAAAATGGGGCTTTGACAAACAATAGATGCCATAGGATAAACTAGAAAGGGGGAAAAGGGATTCAGTTAATGCAAACTGCAGCAAAACACTATATTTTGGCTCATTTTCCCTGGGTTTTTTTACCAATCATTTCCTGCATAGATGCACTAACCTACCTTCAGGAGGACAATCATGGGTTCTTTCTCCAGGTCTACCCTGGAGTGATGACCTTGGATGACCCCCCTTTAATTCTCCATTCCACTGGGAAGAGCAAGACTCAACACCTTCTTGTAAAGTAGTTTAAACTTCAGGGAGAAAATGCATCATACAAGCAGCAACGTGCAGGTGATGACAAACGATTTGTCATCAGGAGCGAATAGTTGACTGCTCATTAATACAACACCGGACCGCGCTCTCCCGTATCCAGAACGGGTCATTACAGAAACAGCAATTCCCCAAAGAGGAGTAAAGAAAAAACTCAGAGGTGATGCAGGATGACAGCGACTTCCTGGTGCCTCGGTCCACCTGTCAGTTCTTCCTGACCCACACTGACCCAGGAGAGCCAGACAGTCCATGCAGTCAGGGCAGAGCAGCTTCCCGCTGTGCTCGGCCCAGCCACGCGTTCCTGCCGTTTACCCTAAAGACAGTTGGTCAAAGCACGGATGAGCTCGAACACAGCGAGCTAACCCGACCTGCAGGCACTAAGTGGTTTCCCAGCCTTCAGCTGTGTCCCGGAAGTTTTCCAGCTGCCCTTCTGCTTTGAATATAGTGTGTGACTTGTCCCTTATGCATTCAGCCTCACAAAAGACTCATTTGCTATCCAAGTGAATATGTTTAGAGCACGAGATCACGGACTCTGCATGCAGACCCCAGTCAGGTTGCATCATCTCCAAATCCTCAGCCTGCCACTTCTACCAGTTCATGCCCTAGTACCTTAAAATAATTGCACTTCCAGTGATTGCAGCAGCATTCTCTGACCACCCTTAGCTTCCTCTTGAACTCACAGCCTCTGCCAGGGAGCCACCTACCAAGCAAATATGATTCCTCTGAAACCTGAGAGACTTGCAGCTATCCAAGACCTGACTGCATAGCTCATGGGGCTCGTGGGACCTGCCTGGGGAGGGACAGGCTCCCTGAGCCCTCCGGATGGCAGCAGCCTGCCCTGGACACTCTTCCTCTGCAACACCTTCAGTTGTGCTTTTTGAAGCAGTGCTGCTGATTCTTGCCAGGTCCCTTGAGTGAAACAAACCACCAGCTTTTTATAGAGAAGCCTGTTCAACACTGGAGAAACAAAGCAGGAGGGATGCCTGCTGTCAGCCCACACCCTGCGTGGCTCCCCAGCTCTGCTGCCCACGCTCCAGACAGTGCTCGGAAGGCACAGCTCAGCATGGAGCCTGCACGGGGCTAGAGCTACGAGGTGATCCCCAGGCCACCTTGGCCACCCTGTCCCTTCACAGCTGCTCTTCAGAAGGCCATACTCCTCTGGGACAACCCCTGCTGCTCTACTCCAGCCCCTCCTGCTTGCAGCATCTCTCCTGCCCCAGGGTAGGTGCACAGGCTGGGCTGTAAAATTCACAGCAGACATCAACCTCGGGTGGCTACGACACAGAGCCCTGGCTGATTTCTGGTGGCAAAGGGAAGCATCCATACCACTCCCGCAGGAATGGCACGGGAAGAACCTCACCTCATCCCAGTGACCTGTCACTCCCCCTAAGCCCCCAACCTGCAGAGTCCCACAGAGGTCTAGAAACCTGCAAAGTCACGAAATCAGCTGTGGACACCACACCAGTGTGAGTGTCCCTCAGCCTGGAGAGTTCTCCTGTGAGCCAGGCTGCCAGAAGAGAGGACTCAGGGGCTGAGGGGCACTGCACACATGCAGGTTTGTCTCAGACACCTGAGAACTGGATGATTCTTGTACCTTTTGTCTCACACTGCTGTCCCCGTGTCACCCAGGCACTGGTAACACCTGCCACAGGTGCAGTGGAGAGCAAAGCTCAGTGCCTTGCCCGCTCTCGCAGCTGCCACCTGCTAGCTCACGAGCTAGCCATGCTGCCAGGGACTTCCAGGGCACACCAGCCTCCCAGACAAGCCCGGCTCTCCAGCATTCCCAGGCTGTTGTACTTGCCCTAAGATACCTCAGGTAACTCTGCCGTAAGTGCTGCAGTTGAATCTCCAGCTTGCAAGTGGGACATCCCCAAAGCAAGCACAGCCAGCACCTCTCAAGGTCCCGAAAGCTTCCCCTTCATTTTAGTGACTCTGTGGGCAGGCACTGTCTCTAATCACAGCTTTCTGCTTCATAACAGGAAAAAACTATGCGAGAAGCCCAGAGAGAAAAAAGAGCAAAAAGTTACAAACAGGGAAAAAATGTGCGAGAAGCCCAAAGAGAAACAGGAGCGGAAAGCCACAGTCAGCCATGAGAGCAGCTGCAGCTTCTTAAACTGATGAGTTACACACGGAGCAGAGTAACTCGAACCAAGGAGCCTTGAAAACAACACACACAAACCAGGACCGAGCCGATCTCACGGCGGCTTCGCACTCACCCGAACTGCTCCTCTGCCTCGTCAGCACTCAGAGCTTCTGAGGATCCCAGGACGCTGTGCCACCGCTCCTTGCTGAGGGCCCCGCTCGCTATCTCCGGGCCGGGGGAGCCCCTGTCCCCCAGCTCGGGGCTGCTCCGGCCGGGTGTGTCCCCGTCCTGCGGCTGCGGCGGCCGCTCCCGCCCCGCGGCCGGCGCGGCGTCCACCCCGTTGGCCAGCACGGCCCCGTCCGCACGGCCGCTCTCGCTGCCAGCGCCTGCCCCTTGTCCCTGCTCACTGAGCCTCTCGCCTGCCTCTGTCACCGCTTCCAGATGTTCGTCCCGCTGGTCCCCGCGCTCCCCCTCCGCCCGGGAGGGCTGAGCGTCGTGCCGGGGGCTGGCTCTCCCGCTGGCAGGCTCCGCAGGCTGGCTCGGCTGCTCGTCCCCATCGCTGCAGGCCAGCGGGGACGGCTGCGAGCCCGGGGAATGCGGCTCGCACTCATCTGCGGCAGACCATGGCAAGGGGCTGCTCTCGCTCATATTCCGCTCGTTGTCCCGGCGCTTACGGGATCCCTCCCCGCGCTCAGCTCAGGCTCGGTAGCACCTACAAGGGAAAAGAAACCACACCGTGGGCATCGGGAAGCGCTGTCAGAAGCGCAGGTTGAAGCCCCCACCCCGCCTCACATCCTCAGTGTAAAAGCAAGGAGGGACCGTTCTGGTGTTTGGTGCTTCTGAAGGCCCAGTGCTCCTCACACTGGGCAGTGAGATCCGAGAGGACAAGCTGCTGTTGTGGTGCTGAGCCACTGGGGCCAAGGCACCCACCTTTCCTGCTGCCTCCATAACCCCAGACAGCCTCAGAACAAGGGGATGTGTCCCCCCAAGCAGGCTGTTAGTGCCTAGGGACGTGGCATGGCTGCATCTCCCAGGCTCGCTGCTGGGATGTTACTCCCTGGTATTCCCTGCCCTCCAGAAATAGGTGAAAAAGGCAGTAAGTGTGATTTATTCTTTTCTAACCGTTTTAAGCAGCTGTGCTGTGCCAACCTGTGTGATTCTCCCTGCTGACTTAGCATTTCTGCAGAGCATCTTGCCTGCCAGAGCACCACTGCTCTTTTCCCAACACACAAGTACTGCTGAAGGGTGTCACAAGCTGCCAGCTAAAACTCTGGCAAAAGTGTCCTGCTTGAATATACCCTCGGATGCTCTCTCTGTAGGGCAAGGGAAGGACAGCGTTTTGCACTGAGGCAAGTAGGTTTTTGATAAAAAGGCACTTTATTGGCAAATAGGCCCATTGATGCAAAGCCTGCAAGGTCTTCAAGCACCATCCTCAGCCCCACGGTGCTGTGCAAGCTTTACTCCATCATAACCCCCCCAAAAGCTGCAGTCAAGTGCCACCAGAAATGATCTCTTCTGGAAGCAGGAGTATTCTGCATGGCACCCAGGCTGAGCAATTGTAACAGCTGATTTTGGTTTTAAGCAGTATGTGTCTTCAGAGATATTTTTAAAACATTATCTGTCTTCATGGGGCTGTTCAGCCTGGAGGAGAGAAAGCTCCAGGGAGACCTTAGAGCCCATTCTGGTACCTAAAGGGACTTGAAGAGAGCTGGAAAGGGACTTTGATAAGGGCATGAAGTGACAGGACAAGGGCAAATGATTTCACACTGATGGAGAGCAGGGTTGAATCAGAAATTAGGAAGAAATTCTTCCCGGTGAGGGTGGTGAGACTCTGGCACAGGTTGCTCAGAGAAGCTGTGCCTTCCCCATCCCTGGAAGTGTTCAAGGCCAGGTCAGACAGGGCTTGGAGCAACCTGGGAGAGTGGAAGGTGTCCCTGTCCATGGCAGGCGTTGGAGGATAATCTCTGAGGTCCCTTCCAACCCAAACCATTTGGTGATGTGCCCGTGATTCACCTGCACAGGAAGCCTGGTTAATCAGTGCCAGCAGACAGACGGTACTCTGGGGTTCTCCCCCTAACTCGGTTCCTAACTCCCATCTGAAGCAGATCATTCAAATTCCCTGCCTCAGTTTCCCTCTCCATAAACCATCACCTTTGAGCAGCCAGGAGGGTGCCCACGTTCAGCAACAGACTCTGGGTGCACTCACTTGCTGAGCTGAGGCTTTTATTAGCAGTAAAATCCCTGATTGCCCGGCCAGGTCAGGGCTCTACCAGCTCTTGTTAACAAGGGGTGCAGAACAGCAGCTGCCTCTGCTCTTACAGAGCACCTCTCACCCTGTGGAGATGTCAGCAGCCCCTCCTTGCTGCTGCTTCCTCTGCACCTGAGCAAGGGAGAGGAGGGATTCGGACCCAAACACCCCTCTGTGGCCTGGGTACGGGCAGACCCACATAGGTACACGCTGAGCTGCTGCTGAGCAGGACAGATCCCAAGAGGAACCCCAGTTCCTGCCTGGCTTTGCTTTGCTCCCATCCCACAGCAATCCTGGACCTCAGATCTAGCCTGCTCTCCGTGTCCTGCTCCCCACAGCCGGGAGGTGTGATGGGCTGGGGGGTTCAGAGCCCCGCGTG
Organism: Callaeas wilsoni; assembly: GCA_013398955.1. Taxonomy (NCBI): domain Eukaryota; kingdom Metazoa; phylum Chordata; class Aves; order Passeriformes; family Callaeidae; genus Callaeas; species Callaeas wilsoni. The sequence goes on from VWPU01010376.1 coordinate 64,503, forward strand.
GCATGGCTTTGGGGTGAAGCACTCCTTGAGGGCTGCACATGCCACGGTCACGAGATGGGGCAGGCCCCTCCTGGAGGCAGTGCTGGCAGTTTTACCTCTTCTCCACGTGCGTCCGTGTGCATCCCTCGCTGTCACAGCGCGCGCGGCACCGCCGCACCTATCGCACCAGGTGCAGCCGGGCACTCCCGATCCCTGCACGGCCCCTGCCTGCAACAAGGGATCAGAGAAAGTGAGGCCCAGGCCCGAGAGGAGAATCCTGCTGGTCTCCTGCCACCCTGCTACTGCTGCTCATCAGGCTGTTTCCCAGACCCATCCCATGGCTCTCTGGCAGAGCACTGCAAGTGCTTTTTCCTCAGCATGCTCTGGTTCTCTGGGGTTTTCAGACATGGCAGTGCACGAGTATTCCTTACACAGGGCTTCTGACAGCTTTCCTTACAAAGCACCCCCCAACCAGCTAAAGTGGAGCAAAGGGACTCTGTGGTTGCAGGTTTCAGGAGAAACTTGATGATGATGAAACTTGTTGATGATGAGCCCACAGAATGTTCAATTTCACCCATCAGATCCATAGAGTGAGACACTTGAATTATGGACCGATCCCCCCCAATAACCCTCCTCAGCCCCACCAACAAACAAGAGCCACATTAAAGGTCTTTGAACTAATTGCAAGCAAATCTGAGCTATCAAAGTGGTGGGTGTAGCAACATTTCTCTTTCCGAGTGTTTTGCACAAAGCAGGGATGGACAGCGATGCGTCTCCCTGAGGTGACCCCAGGCTGGGGGAGATGTCAGGTCACCACAGATGGTGTGTCCCCTAGAGACAGCTGCCTGAGCTCACGGGCCAGACTTGCATAGAGTTGATGGAGACAGACAGGACACCACTGCCTGTGTGCTGTTAGAGGTGATGGGTGGATCAGGGTCCAGATGTGCCACCTGCTTTCCAGTGGCTGGGAAGAGCCCACAGAGCAGCCTGGCAGCAGATATCTGTGTCGAGTCCCTGCAGAGAGATCTGCTTATACCCTGTCTTGGGCTTGCCCTTGCAGGCCTTCAGCTTCGTTCTCCACTAGCCTGACAAGAGAAAGGCTGGCCTAGACTTCCTGGGTCAGCAGCACATCAGCCTCCTGCAGCCCAGAATCCCACCTGCAGGAGCTGAGCTCTCTCAAGGGAAGTCAAAACAAGCCCCTGGGACAGTCCTCAGGTTTACACATGTGAGCCAAGTCTCCTCTAGCCTTTTCTTCTGCCATCCCAAATTAAGAGGGAAAAACTGTAAATCTCTTTCCCACCAAATCCAATCCCAGGCACTCGGTGATCTCATGCACTGATGGCAGGGCCAAGCCAACGCAGCATCTTCCAGGAATTTACTTGCAAAACTACCAACACTCTCCTGAGCACAACCACACTGATCTCAAAAAATACTGAAAACCTAACATGGGCCAAATTTTGGCTTTTTTAAAGTGAAGGTATAATACACACATGTAAGACACGCAACACCAAGCCACTGCTCAAATCTTTGGAGGAATCTTTCCATCAAAGCTTTGCTGGCCTTTTTCTTAATATGAGATGAATAATGTGGGGTGTTTGAGTCAGTTTTTTTAAAAACAGCAAAATGGGTTTGAGCTGAAATTCTCCACGTCCCTGCCATCCATCCAAAAACTCCAGTGGGAACCACCCAAGCTGAATTCCCGTCCAATAGTTCAAGCTTGGCACAGCTGTATGCAACCAGAAAAAAGGAAACTAAAAGCAGTTAGGGGATGGGCCTGAGTAAGAAATCTGGGCAAACCTTAGTGAGTGTGGTGTCCCAGCCATCTCTCCTAACTTTAAGTAACTTACATTATTTATATTAAAAGGGAAAAAAAAAAACCAAACCAACATTTTTTATTACATACAAACTACTACAGTTGTTAAGCATTATACTACTGTTTCACCCTCTGTGAAGTCTCACTGGAATGTTTGTGGTCTGGAAGGAGTGCTGAGGAATCAATAGTTAAAGCCTTAGTCATGCTCCTCCTTGGCCTGTGCTCCTGCTGGAGAAGAGGCACCAGGGAAGCCCTGGCAGGATGTGTGCACAGACTATTGCTGAGTTGGGAAGACGGTCAGCTTCCAGTGTGACAAAGCTGGGAGCTGAGCACAGCCAGGAGGAGAAATCCAGGCATCTTGCAGCCTCTCGACCCTTGAGGTTTGTATGTCTCTGGTTGGATCCCTACTCCATTGCACACATCTGTTTGGAGGCTGCCGTGTGCACCTGAAGTCTGCAGACAAGATGAGGGTATAGTAACCCATGACAAGCTCCCAGCTACTTGATTTTTGCTTGCAGTGACAGTCACTTGAAGCACACACAGGTTATGAGTGGCACTCCTGCCACAGAACCTCCAGAGGAACTGGGAGGTTGGATTGTAACAGTCTGTGGCTCTGATCCCAGCTCTTCATGGTGATGCCTTCTACTGAAGTCATGCAGCCAACTCCTGCCACACTCCCAGCTCGTCCCACATCAGCTGCAAAGGATCTCTCCCACCCTGCAGCTCACCCGTGACCCGCTGCCTCCCCACCTGTATGGGGCAGGTACCTGGACAAAGGGAAGAGCAGACAGGCTGTGATGCCACAGCTTGGAAAACCTGGAAGACAAATGATGGTGGAACAGCTGGTTGCAACTGTCCACACTGCCTCCAGCCAACAGCTGAACGGTCACTGGTTCTGGACAAAGCTCAAACCCAGACTCTCAACACTGTTCTGTTTGCTCAGGAAAGCACCAAAGTGCAGCTCAGCCTCTGAAGCTGCCACAGCTTCAACCAGGCTGTGGGGAGAGGACACACTGCAGCACTGGGGCAAGGGATGGGGGGGGTGTTCAGAGGTCCTTCTGGGGCTCCTCTGACTGTCCCAAAGCTGTAGAGCCTGGCTGCCTTGGACTGCAGGCTGACATTGCCCCAGTCCCTCCTCATTTCCTTTTGTTTCTGCTTTGCAAAGCACTCTCTGAAGCAGGTAGGGGCTGAAAAGCGATACATGGATTCCCATCAGTGCATTTTTCACAAGTCTTGCCCTTTCTGCAGGCTCAGGCACCCTCTCAAGCGACTGCTGTTCCCTAGGTCCTGGGAATAGTGTGGGCATCCCTTGCATGTCCAGTGTTCCCAGCCTTCCGCAAATGTAACCGGGGTTAGCATTCAAAAAAGGGTCTGGCAAGAAAAGGGGATGACCTGGCACATATCCCAGCCAGGACTGGTCATTATGACAGATAATGTGGCCCTGCTGAGCTGCAGACAGTTTTTAAGCAGGAGCTCCATGATTTGGAGCAGACCAGCTCTGTAAGGCCCACGTAAGTAGAAGAACATGGATTCACGCTAGAAAGAGGACATTATTGGTGTAGAAAGGGCTAGGGAAAGCCAAGGCATCCATGATCCATGGCTAACCACAGCCTTTCCATCTAATTCCCAGAGCTGGGGCTTGGTGGGAGAGATGGGAAAGAGGCTAAAGGGACTGAGGACCCCATCCCTGTGGCCATCTCATGCTGCCCTGGTTTGCAGGCCAGACCCAGCAAGCCAACTGCTATTACCTTCATTTATCAGAATTCCAGCAGCACCAGCTCACCACTGTGATGTTCCCAGAGCCACAGGATAGCAATGCAGGACAGCCACCCACTCCCTGCTCCAGACCCACTCTGCTCCGGGTCCTGCACAGCCCCTGGGCCAGGAGGAGATAGGGCAGGGTTGGTTGGGAGGGAAGGAGAGCAGAAATACCCCATCATCTACTTTGGGATGATGCTGGATTTGCAGCGGGGCCAGCAAAGCCGGGCTGGCATCCACTGAAGGCAAGCACTAGTCCCAAAGAGGCCGGGCAGAGATGCAGCAAAGTTTGCCCTGATTTTGTGAGGGGTTGGAAACCACACAGCAGCTCTTTCAGGGACTGGCTCTGGAAGTGTCCCAGCTTTTGTTGAAGCTGAATGGCTGGTGGGAAATGATTTATTTTTAATTTTCTTCCCTGCGTTAGGAACTGGAAAGGCTCCCACTTCAGTTTTGTGTAACCACTTGGCTGCTGGGACACAGGAAGGCTTGGAGAAGAATCCTGCTGCTTAGTCAAGCATGAGCTTTTCCTCAAGTTCATGCTGAGCTGGGCTGCTTCCTGCAGCAGCCTTGCTTTTCCTTGCTGCCCTGCATCCCATTCCCTCCAGGCTAGTGAAGACAGAATCATGGAATGGTTTGGGTTGGAAGAGACGTTGAACTTCTTGGGCTAAAATGCCTATAGTGACATCCTTTGCTGTGATGGACCATGTGCTCCGAGTTCCTGTCCCCTGTGAGCAGGAAGGAAACGTGCCCAGCAGCCATTTGATGTACAGGCTGTAGAGCCCATCCATTGGATGTACAGGCTGTAGATCCCATCTGATGGATGTACAGGCTGTAGAGCCCATCTGTTGGATGTACAGGCTGTAGATCACATCCATTGGATGTACAGGCTGTAGATCACATCCATTGGATGTACAGGCTGTAGAGCCCATCCGTTGGATGTACAGGCTGTAGATCTCGTCCGTTGGATGTACAGGCTGTAGATCCCATCCCTTGGATGTACAGGCTGTAGATCCCGTCCATTGGCTGTACAGGCTGTAGAGCCCATCTGATGGATGTACAGGCTGTAGAGCCCATCCGTTGGATGTACAGGCTGAAGATCCCTTCCGATGGATGTAGAGGCTGTAGAGCCCATCCGTTGG